>JALBUQ010000176.1:0-41612 GCA_024364755.1 Pseudohyphozyma bogoriensis
CGCCTAAACCCCATGTCTATAAGAGGTTCTCGACGATCTCGTGCCAGAGGATCTTTGTCCACTCGTGCGCCAGGATCGGAAGACAATGATGGAGGCAGTCTGAATGTTCAGAAAATGAGAAGTCAGTGCGCCATATGTTAAGGGAGAAAAAAGTGGCGGGAAGGCGCAAGCAGGCAGCGACGAACCTTCCGGCGGGTGAAGGTGGGCGTCCGGGCGCTGGTTCTCGAGCTTCCACGCGTCAATCTGTCGCAGACACTTCGTTGAGCAACAATTCAAATGAGGATAAACACAGGAAGGGAAAACTTACGAGGTGGAACCCTCCCTTCTCATGATACAGCTTCCTCCAAATATCGTTCAACGTCGGGAACGTGTCCCAGTCATACCGTGACTGCAAAGCGCTTCGGATCAGCTTCTGGAGAGAGGAGTCATCAAGAGAGTTTGTGAACCTCTTTCACGACTCCTTCAGCTTTGGATGCTTTCTTGACCTCGTAGTTGCCAAGGGCGGGGTTCGCTATCGAAGAGGGACACGTCAGACCTACGCAATCGGGAGGAAAGAAACACAAGTCTTGACTCCAGCTCACGGGATATGGAAGTGGCGCAGCCGACATGACCGGGACTGGTTGTCCGGTAGAAGAACGCGATGCCCGGCAAAGTGGCCATCAAGTCGACCGCTCGAGTGGCCTGCCGTGAGATGTTGAGGCTATCGTCGGGGACCAATGAAGAAAAGTGAAGCTCACCACATCGGTATACCGTCTGATCACCTCCTCGGACGAATCTACCTTCATTGACGTCCGAGACCAGTGAGCTCCGGTGCTACAGAGCCACGAGACCACGTCAGCATTTCCACCACTCCAGAGGGGAGTGCCCGGGTAAGGAGCGCCCACGCACTTGACTACCACTATTGTTGGCTTGTACTGAGCTTCAGAGGTCTCCGCTCCACCAGGCAACACGACGCTCTTCCGCCGTGCCTCGTACTCGTCGGACGCTTGCCGCGCGTCGGCGAGCCAGGGCTCCTCCTGCCTCCGCCCAAGCCGGTGCAATATATCCGCCGCTGGCCGCTCATCCAGCTGTAGTGAAAAGTAATATCGGGATCGTCAGCTCACTGAAAATGTCTACAGGGTGAATGGAGAACCCGATGCGTTCACATACCTCACGCAACTCATCGCCGCCAAGGAGCTTGTCGTGCCGAAGCTTCCTCACCAACGGCCGGCCCACGCGCTCAAGCCCAACTCCCGCTTTCTCCAAGTAGTAGTGAGTGTCTTTGTGATCTCCTAGCATCACAATCGTGTCCGCTGTTGAAACATAACGACCATCAAATTCACCAACCCGCTTCGCTGCACGTGACGCAAGATGGATCGACTGTTCACGCACCTCCAACTTTTTTGATCGGTCCATGACCAATGAGGTTGTACGTATGGTGGAAATGCTCGCTCGTCAAACTGTCTAGAGCCACACCAATGGAAGGAATGACCGCCAACGGTTCAGCGACTGGGCAGCGTTCGGAGCCGGGAAGACTGCGGGCCGCGCTCACCTCCGATCAAGAGCATGCCGCTGTACGCCTGCAAGAGCCGCACGATCAACCCCTCGACCACAAAGTCATGCAATCTACATCCATTCTCCGGCTGCCATTCCCACGACGTCGTCCTCAAGATCTGTCACACACCAGTTCGCAAACAAAAAATCAGCAGCTGGTCGGCCTGCGCGGGGTCTGCGCAAAAGATCGGCCTTTGAAGGATGAGAGAGAGAACTCACGCGTGAGACGTGAGCGGGACTCATGTCCCTCCAGTGCTTCTTCCCTACTCCTGGCGGAGAACACTGCACCGGCACTCCAGGCTGTTCCCATGGCGTTCGTCAGCACTGCCTTAATCGCGCCGCTGCCGCCCGCCGCTGCCGCTCGGAAAGCAAAACCACACTGACGCGCAGACCATACGCCTCGCTCATCTCGTTCAAGTTGTCAAAAATGCCCGCCTCCCTCATCCTCCACGTCCCTACATCATACTCCCCAGGCTTGCAGATCGGCTCTGGCACCGCCTCAGGCCGTGTGGTCGCTGGCGAGGACAACGCGACGGCGTTAACCTCGGCCGGACGAGAGAGGCTGGCGGCCTCGCTGGAGAACGAAGGCACGCGCTCGTGTGTCGACGTCGGCGAGAGGACGAGCAAGACGGCAACAAAAGTGAGCCCGAGGAGGGACAGGTGTAGGCACTGGACGGGCATGCCAGCTGCCACGCCAGAGCCAGGGTGACGAACGAAGTAAGAGGATTGTTGACTCGGCGCGCGAGCGAGCTCACGTTTTTGTGGCGCGATCAATTTCGGCCAACGCGTGCCTCGCCGGTACCGGGGCCGAAGTAGCCTTTTTTTCGTCTGGAAAGACTCGCGATTCTGATCAGCTTCACCGAAAGTGTCGAAAATATGTTCAGGAGCATAAAAGCGCAAGGCTCGAGATCGTCGGAGGCCAGCTGAAGCCGAAGTTAAGCTCGCCACGTCCTTGAGTTCGAACACACCACCTTTCACCAGCAGCGCACTGCCATTTCACCTCACAAACTAGCTCATTCCAAAAGCCCCACAAACGCTTAGAGCCTAAACTCGTCGGCCATCTCCTGAACCTTCTTCACCAACATCTTCCTGTGCAACGCCGGCGCTCCCGCCTCCTCCAGCAACCCATCAACCTTCCCTCGCCCGTCCTTCCCCATCGCAAACAAGTTGACAAATGCGTTCGTTGTCGTCCCTCCTATCTTAATGAGGGCAGTGGCGAGGAGGGGCGTCGACGCGAGGATGGGGTTGAGGCCACGGAGGAGGGCGGTGAGCTGAGCGACGGTGAGGGGAGGATCGACATGAGTTGGTGCAGGAGTGTTCGGATGCTGGGGAGCTGGAGAGCCACCATTTTTCTGCCAATAATGAGTCAATAAGCCAGTCTGCTTGAACGTGGAGAAAGAGACTTCGAGTGACGACGGACCGCTGGCGTCGTCGTCGTCTTGTCTGCTGGAGCATTAGAAGAAGTAACACGACGGCGCTTCGGAGGTGGCACTGACGGAAGAGGCATCAATAGGGCTTTTCAGGTGATTGAAGGGTATTTCACCCACGTTCCGTGTGTTTACCAGAGCGACGAGGCGTAGAAGGCGACGACAGTGCTCGAGCTCGCTTCTGAGGTTTGTTGGCGGCCAAGTGGGAGGACGCTACTCATGAAGCCATCAGACGCGTTCTACCCAGACGATTTGGAAGGAGACAAGCTCACAGGCTCCGTCACTCTGCTTTTTCCCGGTCCTTTGAATCGCCTGTCGCTTCGCCGCTACGCCGCAAATTGGACCACGTCAGCCTCGGTTTTACAGCAAACGCGCTCCCGAGAATAAGAGCAGCACTTACCATGATCCTCCTCCTCGACCTCCGCCAACGCCTTCAGCATCTTCGCCACGCTCTCGCAGCTGGCCAAACTTCCGCACTCCAACTCCTGACACCCCTTCACGGTCCTCCACAGCCCAAACGTCTTTTCCGACAACTTGTTGATGCTCGACACGCTCGTCCTGCAGCTCGTCACCGCCAGCCCGTTCTTCGCCATCTCGCAAATCCAAAGCATGACGACGTCGGGGTATACTGGTAACGCGGGTATGCCTTTGGAGTCGCAAAAGTTGAGGTACCGGATGATGCGGCTCCCGTGAGGGTTATTGGTCGTGCCGCGGTACGAGTCGACCAATTCGGTCGCAGCGGTGCGAGAAGCCGATTGAGATCCAGCTGGAACCTCAGGCTCGGCTGAGTGTATTGAGCTTGTCTATGAGAATAATGGACACACCTGAGGCTCGAGACTTCTGAGCTTGTACGATGGCGTCGCGGTTTGAGACGAGCGCCTCGAGCGTCGGCAAGGAGGAGCGGCCTGTTCCGCCACGAATGTCGTGCAGACGTCCGTCTTGCTTGTTGTCCGACACTTCCGAATCTGAGTTGGAAGACGAGAGTTCACTGGACGCCTCTGAATCTGCTCGACGGCCGCCAACAACCGCACGTCAGCTCACCTCCACCTGCGACAAACCTCGCACGCAGAAACAAGACTCACCATCGTCCTTTTCACCATCATGATCATGTTCCGTCTTTTCAATACCACTCGTGACGACCCACTTGCCTCCTTCGCGCTCAGCAACGAGCGAGAACGGACAGCCAGTGCCGTACCGCTCAGTGCACACCATCATCATTCGCGAGTTGGAAGACGGACTCTTCCACATTGACTTGCCTCGCTCGACCTTGGATGCAGCGCGACAGGCCTCGACGAACGCGTCGACGGTAGGGAAGGTCTCGCCGGGGGACGGGTACGAGGCGACGTTCTTGAATGACTGCTGGGCGGATGGTCAGCTAAGCACGCTACTGCCCTTACACTCCTCACGTAGCGTTACGTACCACTTTGTTCGCCCCTCCACTCGCCGCGACCTTCTCGTTGGGCTCGCTCGGCGGCGCGTCGTGCTCGTCCTGGCGCATCTTGTTGTCGTCGGAGCACGAAGTACCGTCGTCTGTGAATACAGCTACAAATAAATCGATCCCTTGTGCTCAACTATCATGCTCAGAGCGAAAAGCTGGCGCTCACCCTGCACTCCGTCGCTCCACCTCCGGATCGCGACGTCCTGCTCGCTCGCCTTCGACGTCGACGCGACAGGCTGGTGCTGCACCGAACACGACTGACGAGGTCCAGCGAATCCAGACATGATCCAGCGAAACGAATCTTGGAAGTAAAAAAGTGGCGGAGAGAAGGAAGCGACGGAAGAAGGGACTAGAAACAGGAGCTTGCTGCAGTCCGCGAGAGGGGTTTCGAGCGGGGCGGGCAAGAAGGCTGACGTGGCGCCAGGATTCGCCGCCAGCTCTCGCAACATCAACTGCACAATCACGTTGCCTTCTGCTCAGAATGCGTCTGCCTCCAGGTAAGGTGGAATAGATCTTAAAAGGGCGGCAAAGGCAAAAGTCCACAGGCAGCTCGCGCAGTCCACGCTGTCGCGCGGCTCGCCACAAACAGCTCAACAAAGGGTCGATCACAGCAACTCTATTTTCGATTGGACAGGAAACGGTCCCTTTCATACAGCTGAAAAGCCGAACCCGATCTCCTGAACCTTCTTCAAAGACACCTTCCTCTGCAACGCCGGCGCGCCCGCCGCCTCCAGCATCTCATCAACCCTCACCAACGCCGTCTTATCCATCACAAACAAGTTCACCAAGCTCTCCATACTGCTAATATCCACCTCCATAAGAGCTGTGGCGAGGGCTGGAGTTGAGACGAGGACGGAGCTCAGGTTGTTGAGGATGGCGGTGAGTTGGGCGATGGTGAGAGAGACATCGGCAGGTCCAGCTGGTGAAGGCTCGTTGGAGGTCATGAGCTGCTGATCGGGAGCAATCTTCTGCTGAGCTAAGCTTCGAATCAGGCGTCAAGATACTTCGATCGTTCTGAGGAACCTACGGATAGCTGTTTCGGCGCTTCGGCGGGAGAAGGGGTCACGACAACCTCGACGCGACGGCGCTTCGCGGCAGGCGCTGAAAGTTTAAACGTTGATATCAGCGACAGATACATCCTGTGAAGAGCTTGTCCTCACCAGCTGAGGTATCCGCAGAACGAGATGGAGACGGTAGGGGCAACGCCGGTGCTGAACCTTGCGCGTGGAGTCTGTTGTCGTTCGACGAGTAAATGACTAGGCAGTCCCAAGGTCAGTCTGGAGGTCAGCTGAACGAACTAATCTGAAAGAACTTACTCTTCTCGGAGCCATTCAGCCTCCTGGCCCGACGCTTTCCGCGTCGCTCCGCTTGAAGGCACCGAAGGCCGCACCACGTCAGCCATGAGCACGGTCAAAGCAAGGAAAAAGAGAGTCACAAGTACCTTTAGCCTTGACTTCATTCACCCTTATGACTCTCATTATCACTTTTACCGGCACGCTCCTCCCCAACCTCCCTTTGATCAGCCCCTCACACCCTTGCTTCCCTCTCCACATCTCAAAAGTCGCCTCCGAGAGCTTGTTGATCGTTGAAATCGCGGTTGATATCGTCGCGCAGGCCAGTCTGTCCTTCCAGAGCTCGTGCACGCAGAGCACGACAATATCAGGGTGGATCGGGAATGCCGGAAAGTGGCGGCCTGGACGAGTTGCCGTGTGGTCTGCGCTGACGTGTTTCGGATCAGTGGATGCAGGACGCCCACAATTGCGGCGAGCGACCCGACCTAACAGCGAAGGCGTACTTGATGGGCATTCTTGTACCCTCCCACCGCGATCTACGATCGGTAGGCGTCTCGGAGAGACCAGAACCTCCCATTTCTCTTGGGCCCGGGGCACGAACTCCCCCTAGCGTGGCATCAGAGGGGGTGCGTTCCGGGGTCGACGCGCCCTGCAACCACATCCTTGACTTTTTTTGGTGCCTTTTGGTTTTTTTTTGTTTCTGCGAGTGTTGCTCCGAGCTTCCGCCGAGCGTACCCGAGTGGCTCTGAGAGATAGCCACGTTACGAAGTGAAGCGACCCGGATCCCGACTTCTTGCCGCTGCCAAATTAAGTCATATACCTGTGAGATGCCGCTAAGCTAATGGCTGTCCATTTAATCGGTGAGAAGGGTGGTGGTCTGCTCTCGTGTCGAATGGAGGAGCCGCTGCTGTGTGGTTTGCGCTGATGTGCTCCATTCCTCCTGCTGTCAGAATAACTGGCAGAAACGAAGTGTAGCTCATGGCAGTCAAAACTGAGGTTTTAGCCAGCAGGCGTTCACTACAGACACTTTTCGCAGTTTTGAGCTAGAACAGCACTCAAGTCATTGAGTTGGCTTCGTTGTCACGCTCGCCGCTTGCAGCTGTTGAGCTCACCGATGTTCAGAACTACAGGAGCACCAGTGTAAGAGGTGTTTAGAAAATGAGAGCTCGTGAGGATGTGTCAAAAAATTTTATTTTCCACTATGTCTGAGTTGACTTGTTTCCCAGAGCCCTCGCCAGGCAGTATGAAAAAGCGCGCACCGACTTCCATTCTCTTTCTTCCCTCCACACCACACCTTCCTTCGTCTGGCAGCTCAAGATGAGCAAGAGGACCTCCGAGCAAGCTCTCCTTACCCCGCCGACTTCCCCCAACCCTTCCCTCAACTCCTCCCCTCGTTCCGCCAGGGGCAAGGCGAAGGCTGCTCGCGGACGCCGCCGCGCCAGCTCCGTTCCCCTCCCCGACTCCGACTCGGACGACGACCTCGAGGGACCAGCTCAGCGCCACAGGATCACCTTCACTCCCATTTCTACTCCCTCGTTCGACAAGGCGGTTCAGCTCGACGGTGGCGACAGGACGACGGATCTCGTCGACAGGCCAGCGCGCGACGGAGCTTCTGCGAGCAGGGGCGGTGCTCTCGGAACCGGGGCGCAGGAGGATTTGGCGGAGTCAGCTTCTGGCAATGAGGTGAGCTTTTCTTCTTTACATCACTTATCGTTGGAGCATTCGCTGACAATGATATGCTTAGATTCTCCCCAAGTCCGGCTCGATCGACTACAAGGCGCTCGTGGCGGAGCAGGCGAAGAAGATAGCGGAGCACGAGGCGACCATCGCGGAGCAGGCCACGACGATCGCAAATCAGGACGCTGAGCTGTTCACCGTAAAGGAGGCGCACGGTCAGAAAAGTGAGGAGCTTTTGAAGGAGCGGCTCCAGCGTTCAGCGCTCAACAGAAAGTATCGGAGGTCGAAGCCAGTCGCGAAGGACGGGGCCGAGATGAGGACTTTGGGGATGTCGAACGAGACCGCGAACCGTAGCATTATGGGTACGTCTTTTTTATCTCTACTTCGCTTCATTGGTCATTAACAAAAACGTCTCCTTTGATTTTCGTTCCAGTGCCTTTCCAGATGGTGCTGGACTATGCTGCGACGTTCACCCCTCCCAAGCCGTTTAGGTGGGCGAACTGTAAGTTGCTGGTATTGTGACTGCTCGCCGAAGGACTTGAGCACTTATTCAAGCTTTCACAGATCTTCACTTTGGCAAGGATCTCGCCAAGGAGCTTCGCAACCTCAGCCGCCCTAGGAACGGTCCCAGACACCACGACAACCTCCTAATCCTCGAGGCCGTTGCCTTCTACATCCCGCTCGACCCCGTAGTCCGCGACACTTTCACCACCGGTGGAAAAGCCTACAATTGGCTCATGTCCCCTTCCGGCACCTGTTTCCTCACCAACCGCGACGCTCGCAACGCCCAATACCACTTCAAAGGCACTCACAAAGCTCGTATGGGAGTCTCAGCCATGGCTCCCGGCCGACCCCGTTCGAAAGGAGGCCTATTTGTCGCAAATGGCGGGCACAAGGGTTGTTGTGGATACTATTAAAGGGCTGAAGGGGTTGGCGGTTGATCCTGATCCCGCGACTGGTAACTCGGAGACCGTCAGGAACGCTTTGGCTATTATGGATGGGTCATTGAGCTTGTGAGCAAGGAGCGGGGAAGTCGAGGAAGAAGTTGGTGACGTAAATGTTTTTTTGTAGTTGTTTCATTTCTATCTCGCACTAGTACATTACTCACTCCAAACCCTCACGAGAGAGAGAGACAGAGAGAGCTGGGCTCCAATTGATCACGCGGCAAGTGAGGGTATGAGCTCTGAGAAAGATACACGGAGATCTCCGACGCGGAGTGTTGGTAGAGCCAAAGCTTTGGGCAATACAGCTTGGCAGATGAGTCTTCAATCCAATCTTTCTCGTGACGCTGTTGATATAGACTCGTTGAATTACACAAAGGGGTGGAGCAATGGTCTCACTTATACGAGCGGGTGTGGCAAGTGCGATGGGGTACTTCAAGCCAATTTCTGCCCTTCAGCAAAAAAATCGAGACCAGATATCCGGATGGGGTGATGAGATCGAAGCCAAGAAGGGTACGGTATACCAAACAAACGCACTACCGCGGGCGGCCAGTACCTGGGGATGGATGCGGTTGGGCCTTCGATCCCCACCGCTAAGCCCTGTTTCTCTTTTTGGTGCCTTTTTTATCTCTTTTTTGGTTCCCCGGCTAGAGCTGCGCCTCGATGGCTCTTAGAAGTACCTACGATACGGAGCCACGCGATGCGGATCTAACTACTTGCCGCTGACGTGGCTAGGAAGTGGTCGGAAGGACGAGGAGGCACGAGACCGAATAGAACAGTAAGCAAGATGTGCAGCAGACTGTAGTAGCGTAAATATGCGCAAAAGTTGAGCAGAGAACGGCGCAACTTCTCTTCCGTCGACCGGCGAGGATCCGAGAGCCAGGTCCTGTCTCTTCGCGACAGCTGATTGTCGAAAGCGAGACCTTCCCATCGGATAACGGCTCACACAGCTCTCAAACTGCTCCGACTTGCTCTATTTCTGATTAGTCAACCCGCCAGCCCACACTATAAGTGACTGCACCTCCCACCCCGCTTTTCGATAGAGCACTGCGAGAGAGGAGTGGAACCGGTGGACAGTATTGCGTCAACTGAGCTCGATGAGGACGTAGAGTAGATAGCTTTCTAATGAGCTCGGGAGTTCAGAGAAGATCATTGCAGTCTGTTACGCGGCTGAACAAATTGCCCCAGGCAGCGCGTCGGACACTGGCAACGAGCAAGCTTCGGCAGCGATGGGCGCCGCAAGAAGGCTGATGAGCCTGGGAAAGCATTGCATGCAGAGAAGAGAGTTTATTATCAAGTGATGAAGATTGTCATGGACCGACCAAATGGACAGGAGTCAACAGGCATTGTTTTTCGCGAACGCGCGCGACTTCGGCTCATCGAACTTCGAGCTCCGACGCCCTCATCACGGACATCACCTCCGCCGCGTCCCGTTCGTCTCGGACGGTCTAGCTCTTCATCCAAAGTCTCTACAGATACTTCCACCGCCTCCACGATCTATTTCGTCTCGAGCAGGCTTTGCCGCGCTCCCCTCGCTTGTGCGCCACCCTCAACAGCTGCCCCCATCCTTCGCCGTCCAGCATGTCCGCCTTGGCCCACGAAGAAGCGGAGGACTCTAAAAACTTTAGTCTCGATAGTCCGGCGAACAACGAGGAGGAGCAGGAGTGGGAGGTGTACGAGACTGACGACGAGGAGGATGAGGAAGAGCAGGATCGGCTCGCGATGGAGCGGTGGGCGCAGGAATGGAGGGAAGGTGACGGCGTGAAGGCTGAAGAAGACATGGTGGAGCAGAGGGAGGGCGGTAGTGGCGAGCAGGAACCGGTGCAGGGTGGTGCTGATCAGGTGCGGTTCCACGAACAACTCAAAGAGCGGAGCTCACAACTGACGATTGGATTGTTTTGTAGCAACCTGCGGCGAACGAACCATCACAGGCTCCGGTTACCAATTCTGCTCATCTGAAGTCAGTATCTTGTGCTATTGCTGCAGTTTTCGGTCAATCCTGATGCGTGCGACAGGCCAATGCATTTGGGGAGGCAGCCAAAGGGCGGGCTATTGCACTCATTAGCAGCCGTGGAACGCGCGAAAGAGTTGACCAGAGTGAGCTCACTGGCACTCCACGCCGAACAAAAGCTAACCTTCAATCGACTCAGCTGGGCCAAACCTTCCCTATCCCCGAAATCGGCGATATCTTCCCCTCCATCGACGACTTCCGGATCCACCTCATCGCGGCGTTCCTCAATCGTCCCCACGGCGTCCAGATCGGCATTCGGCGAGCTCCCACGGTTGGTGAGCCCCAGAATCTGAGCATGGTTTGCTCGCATCCGCCGAAAAATTCGTGTTCCTTCTTCGTTGGCGGACGGGAACTGGCGCCGAAAGGGCAATTCAAGGTCCTTGCTCGGAACGTTCAGCATACGCATGCGGATCCCAAGCCTGGCGGGGAGGACTACGTCTCGCCGTCACAGCGTAGTCATGTGAAAGCATCATCGAAGCCTTCTGCCCCGGCCGCACCAAAGTCTGCGAAGCACGTGAGACTTCCTTTGTAAGTGACGTGGCTTCCCCTTCCGTTGGACGCGATAGGACGCTGACTGTCTTCGACGGTACTCGAAACACACAGCGGTATGAGCTCCTCATTTCCGTCCTATGGCTTTTTTGTTCGGGAGTACGCGCAAGTGAAAGGTTCGTTACCAGTTTCTTTCATCCGCCGTGTGCTTCTGTGCTCAAGGCCACCTTCCAACAGGCATCTCACCAGATGACCTCCGACTCGGATGGCACCAACCTCGCGTCGGCTACAAGCTCCTCTGCGCCGGTTCATCAAACTGCTCGTTCTTTGTTTGGCTTCGACCCTCGAGTGGCGAAGGAAGCTCCCTCGTCGTCACGGAGCTCAAGGAGGACCACTCGTCGACGTGCCCAAGGAACCCGAGCCACACCGGCAAGCGTCCATCTTCTACTACGACCACCTCATCTCATTACCAGAAGAAGCATAAAGTCGCTCCCGTTTTTTACACCTCTTCCCACCCGCCAGCTCCTTCCCCTTCCTCCCACCACGTCACCTCCCAGTCCCTCCCCTTCGCGTGCTCTCGGCCCTCCAACCCACCCCAACCTTCCATCTCGACCTCGAACTCCGCTCGCTTCCCCTATACCACCATCCACACCATCCCATCACGCCTCACCCACGCCTCGCACCACCCAACCCCTTCTCCCTCCCAGTCCGCCGAGCCGACCCCATCGCCGTACCAGCTCGCGCTGATCCCACCCCGGCAACGACACCACCACTTTATCCGAACGCGCCAAGTCGACCCGTGGTGGCTCCAACTCACGCTCCTCCTGCACGCCGTCTCGCCGAAAAGCAATCTCCGACAATACACGGCCGCGTTCGAGCAGGCGGGCGTCGTGGACGCGCACGCGTTTGTGAGGATGATGTCGTTGGGTGAGAAGGAGTTTAAAGGGGTTTGCGAGGGGTTGGTGGAAATGGGGGTGCCAAAGATCGAGACGGTGTTGTTTGCTGCTGGGAGGAAGAAGATTCGTGAGACTGTTGTGGAGGGGGAGTGAGTGGCGGTTGAATCCTGTCTATGGTGCTTTCAAGTGTGTTGTTTGTAATATGCATTGTGGCCTTACATTGTCTTTTCCTCTTCAGTAAGAAAGTAGAGCTCGATTGTGACTTTACTTGGCACTTATCACGACGTGGACTTGACAGGGAACGAGCGGGAAGAGGAGCATCGCGTGACACGTGTGATCCACACCTTGCGTGTAACAACCTGTGCTTCTGTGGCAGCAGCCTGGATCGTCATGCCACTGTGTTCTGGATATACTACTTTGACCCTCCGAAGATATTGCACGCGCGCGCGAACCATCTGCGGACGCGTCGGGAGCCGGCCGGGCTTTGGTTCCTCCTGCACACGGCCCCAGCTGTCGGACACCCACTCGACTTCCAAACTCTTTTAAACGCTGCTCCAAAATCGTTGAACTGGCTACCCTTTCGACTGCAGCGACTTCTGACGCGTCCCGATGCCCCCCTCCGCCTGCTCCCGCTCCTTCGGGGGATCAGCTCCGCCGCTCCGGATCGCGCTGTCGTCAAAGCTTTGCTTGGTGCAGGGTCAACTGGTTACTGCTTTGTGAGGTCTATAACCTTTCTCTGGTGCTCGTTCGTTATTTCGGGGCCGCCGGAAGTGTGAAGTGCTGGGGCTGAACGAGTTTTTCCTGCCGAGGACCAGGGGCCAGCGGTGTGGTGTGGTGTAGCTTCGGGGGGATGTCGACCAGGCATCGCTCCCGCTGATCTAGCCCGCTTTGAGCAGCTCCAGAGGCCATCGTAAGAGGTGGCCCACCTACCCGCGCTTAGAACCGCACCCGCCCTCGCCCCCCAGCCCATCACCAAGGCCCCGCGCCAGAGCCCCAGCCCCAAGTTTCTGCTTCGCTTCGCTCAGCTCGTCGAATCCTCGCGAATCTCGCACGACCCGACTTTTCTCATCAATCCTCACTTCGATTCTGCTCAGCCATGTACTGAACATAGTGACAAACTTGCTTGGTTCCCCGAGCTTCGTCCCGCCATCTGCTCCACCGAGTCTCCACAGCTCCCCAGATTCGAGGCACTTTGGGATCTCATCGATGGGACTGCCAGGCCGCGCACCAGGGAACGGCTCAGACGTCATGACGTGCCCCCCAACCACCACCGAAGCTCGGCTTCCGTTTTTCCTCCTTGCTCGCTCCTTGTCTCCCTTCTTGCTTCAACTCGCTCCCGACACGAACTCATCGAAGCGAAGGCCACGTCATGCCATCGCTCAAGTCGTCGACGATCAACGCGTCCTTCTTCCCCGGTGCTGACGCCGAGGACGAACGGATGGAGCACGCCCCTGCTGGCACGAGCGACGCCAAGAAGAAGGGCACCAAGGGGAAGAAGGCGACCGCGATGAGGGACTTGGGCGACGAGGAGGCCACCGTCGCTGGCTCAGGGCCGTCAACGAGAAGGTCGTCCGTCACCGCCGTTGGCGATGCTCCCGTCGATTCTGTAAGTCGCCATTCTCTGCTGAGGAATGTGGAGGTCGCTCTAGTGTCAGGTCAAGTCGCTAACTGTTGTATACGCTCTAGTCCGTTGAGAAGTCAGTGAACGGCAAGAAGCTCACGATCCTGCACTTCGACAAGGGCGACCCCGAAAACCCGTTCAACTGGTCGAACCGCCAAAAGTGGATCATCGTAAGCTCTCTCGTTGCCTCCATCTCTCTTGCCTCCGCTCACTCTCAATCTATAGACCACGTTGCTCTGCACGATGACCTGCTTCATCGGACTGTCGACGAGTGCCTATTCCAACACGGTCACCAACATGACGGCCGAGTTTGGTGTCGCCAACGTCGTGGGGCAGGTTGGAATGATGACCTTCAATGGTGGTGCGCTTTTGTTGCCTCTCCACCGCTCCGTCGTTTCGCACTCCTGATCTTTCGATCACAAACAGCCTGCGCCGTCGCGCCGCTCATCCTCGCACCGCTTTGCGAGCTCATCGGTCGTCGCGAGGTCTACCTCTCCGCCTACGGATGCTTTGTCCTCGTCTTCCTCATGTTGGCGCTTGGGAAGAACATTGAAACGGAATTGATCGGCCGTCTCCTGTCGGGCTTGTTTGGGTCTTGCGGAACCATCCTCGTCGGCGGTGAGTCTCGACGAGAAGGGCGCTGCGTTGGGACTCGAAGCTGACCTGATGTCATTCGTCAGGTACCCTTGCCGATATATGGAAGACGAAGGACCGTAGTGTCCCAATGAGTTGCTTCAGTAGGTCCCGCTTCTTGCACTCCAATCATCTCACTATGAACTCACACCACACGCCTACAGCCTTCGCCGCCATCTTCGGCACTATCGCCGCTCCCACCTACTGTGGCTACATCGATATGTATCTCGGGTGGCGCTGGATCGAATGGATTCACGTCCGTATCGTCTTCACGTCGTGCTCGTTGCTCTCGCTGACGTTACGTTCTCACGAGCAGATGATTGCGAACGGATGCTTGTAAGTCGAATTCTCCTGTCAATCTCCACCTATGATCACGGATAACTCAGCTTCTCCAATTTCCATCAGGTTCATCCTCGAAGTCTTCCTCCTCAAAGAGACTCGTGGCGCCAAGATTCTCTCCGTCCGAGCAAAGCAGCTCCGCGAAGAAACGGGCAACAAGAACATCCGCTCGCCGGCCGACCTCGAATCAGAGTCGGTCAGGGACCTCCTTAAGAAATCTTCGACGAGGGCCATTCTCCTGCTCGTGAGGGAGCCTGTGTTGCTCTCGTTTGGACTTTGTCAGTCGTCTTTTTCTGTGGGCGACGACTACATTCTTCTTTTTCTGACGGCTGTTCTTCTCGTAGGGATTGCGTTCGCTTGGGTCAGTTGAAAGAGCTTTATTTCATATTCCAGCCCTGTTCTAACTTTGATTATTTGCCAGGGTATTACTTTCCTCTTCCTCAGCGCGATTCCCCTCGCATTCCAGGACAACCGCCATTGGTCAGAGGGCAACGCCGGTCTCCCTTACCTTGCCCTCATCCTCGGCTGCTTCATCGGGTTCGCTACAGGTGCGCTTTAATCATATTCCCTCTTTACGACCTTGGCTGACAATTTCTGAGCAGGTTTGTGGGCTGACGCCAAGTACAACCGCGTGACCAAGGAGAACGGCGGCGTGCCGATCCCCGAGTACCGTCTCTGGGGCGCCATGTTCTTCGCCAACTGCCTCCCTGCCGGCCTCTTCATCTTCTCTTTCACTCAATACGGCTTTGTTCACTGGGTGAGCCGCAGCTTCGTCCCCTCACTGACATCGGGGATGGTGACTGACGTGACGTGTCACTCCCCGCAGATCGCGCCAGTCATCTCGTTGGTGCTCATCATTCTCGGCATCTACCACATCTTCCTCGCGGTGTACAACTACACCTCCGACTCGTACGGCGAGATGAGTAGCTCTGCTATTGCCGGACAAGGTGTGTTTCTGGTTTTTTTGCAGAATCGTAGCGGCTTCTCACCGACGTGACAATTACAGGTCTCTTGAGGAACCTCTTCGGTGGATGCACGCCGCTGTTTGCGAACCAGATGTTCCACGGCATGGGATACCAGTACGCTGGACTGCTGCTTGCTCTTGTTTCATGCCTCGCCATCCCTCTCCCTTACTTGCTCTTCTTCAAAGGAGGTGAGCTCATTCGTCGCAGCAAAATCTTTAAGATTGAATGCTGACAATCTTCACAATACAGAACAAATCCGAGCGGCGTCGAGGTTTGCGGTCACAGAGGTGGAAGAGACGGAGGACCAGGATAGCGACGACGTCGAGGTCCAGACCAAGCGTCAGCTCCCAGCGAAAGAAGCGTTACACTCTGGGACGCTTGTGTAGAGACGTGTAGAGATCCTGCCTGCTGCTATAGAACGTGTCGCTCCCGCATTCTAGAAGGATTTCCGCTGGCCTCAAAAGGCGACCCTCGCTGTACTGCCACGCGAGTGTTTGGGCAACTCTGATAGAAACGGCTTCACTTGGGGTAGCCTTTCTTCTTACGAGGTGGCCAACAACGGGTCCCGTTGGAATGGTGCTGCCGTCAGCCCGTCGACCTGGCCTCTGCTCTTTCCGCATCTCCCCATCGAGCCTTACTTTTCTTCTTTTGTAGGTATGTGTCATGTTCGTGGAGAAAGAGGTCGGCGCAGAGCAAGGAACTGATGAGTCAGAGCCGTCTTTCCAGCGCGAGTGGGGACGTGGCGAGGCGAGACCAGATCCAGGCCACGTGTGTTGTTCTGGGCGTCGACTCCTCAAGCTTTCAATACGTCCATTCCCAATCGCAACAGAAACCATGGCTAGAGTACGGATGGCGACAATTAAACGCACTTTCGGTCCCTCTCCTCTGTGACAAGTTCTGCGTGAGGGACGACGTGGTCACCTCACCTTACTGCTTGCGCATCGACCCGGTCGTGGCGACAGAGTGCTCCTGCATTGCGTAAAAAGTCAGCTCATCCAGACCGCTAAATCACTCTGGCGGGCAACTCACCGAAACGCCATCATTGAAGACCGATCCAGGCGGGTAGTCCGCGCTCCCTCGAAGCTCGACATTCGACGGCGTCTTGACGCCCGCGCCGAACTTGGGTCTGAGGGCGTGAGAGCCTCCGCGACGAAAGGAGAGGGAGCCGATGGACAGAAGGCCGGTGTAGTAGCCGGCGAAGAGCGCGACAAGCACGACAAAGAGGGTCACGCAGGCACCTGTCCAGCCGGCTTCGAGCTTTCGTTTGGTGACGTGTTAGCGACGAGGTACCAGGTTTGAGAGAAAGGAAAGAAGGGCCTACAGCAGTAAGACCACTAGTCGACGCAGCTGTCAGACGAGTGAGTCAGATTATGGAAGGCTAGTTTTTCTTAAGAGACGGCGCACTGGTCTCGTTGGAGCAAGCGAAGAAGCCAGGGCTGATGTAGGACGAGTAGTCCACCATTGTCGTGTCGGCGCATTGATAGCGAGCGTCTGTGTTCATAACCAGCGTATGTAAGATTGTCTTCCGTCCAGCAACTCTCTTTTTGTCCGAGTAGGCATCCGAATGCTCACCTCCACCCTTGTTGGTGTACGCGATACGGAACGTGATGTTCTGCGTCGCAAGGACACCGAGCTCACCTATCACGTAAAAGCTTTAGCTAACAGGGCGTTCCTCCACAAGCTGATCAAAACCTACTAAAGTCTGGAGCTTCCATACAGCGGTACCCCGCTTTGACGTTCCCCATCGACCAAATATCGGTGAAGACGGTGTACGGGTCTTCCGTCGAATCGAAGTCTTCAGCGTACGACAGCGTCAAACCGTATGCCTCCTCGTCGATCTCCATGGACAGTGCGCCTCCCACTGACGGAGAAGGTGAAGGAGGGGCAAAAAAGCCCGGTCAGCAAGTGAGACATCTGTGAGCAAAACGGGTCAAGGCTCACCGAGAGGGAAGTCGTTGAAGTTGCCGGTGGTGATGCCGCCGCATGGCGACGTCGAGATGGTGCTGGCGTCGGAGCCACGGTAAGCTGGGTTCTGGGGCGGAAGGACATTGTCCTAATCAGCTTCCAAAGCAGAGTGGGTCAACATGGGAAACCCCGAAGCGGCGCACAAGGAACTTAGCCGCAACCGTCGTCGTTGCTCGGCGTTCAATGGAAGCGCCCGAAACGACGGCGGCGGTGACAGCAAGCAGGCTCAGCGTTCTGGCGAGCATTTTGCAAGTAAGGGCTAAACGATGGAGGGAGTAAGAGAACAAAGAACGATCATTGCCGATCCTGCAATAAAGGCCCGTCGACACGGCCGAACCCGGCGAGGCAGAACGAACCCACCATGCTGTCCCAAAATAGCGATTGAGCGCAAGCGGCAAGGCAGGCGGACGGTGTAATCTGATTGGAGTTTTCATCTAATCTGATCTGGAGGCACACCGTGGGTTTGGCTCGGCGGCCTCCGGCTTCGGCATCGCAGTCTGTCGGAAAGGCTAAAATAACGCGCGTCTCTTCGCTGCGCTTTGTCGCCTTTTTCATGTGCTCCTTCTACGTAAAGTGGAAAATTCAGCATGTTTGTAAGATTCAACGACTTTCAAGCGTGAGCGAACGTCGGCGCCGAGGAAGAGGAGGAAGGAAGGGGTCGTGATTGGTATGCCATGAGCGAAGTGCCACGAGCTGCCAAAGGGAAAACCCTACACCAATCTTCCAGCTCTGTTGATAAACGCCTTCAAGTGAAGGATCGAAAAGGAATATCGCAAAGTTATCCCAGAGGGAGGAATGTACCCGTCATAGGGCCCCGAAAGTTGAAAGCCCAACGAAAACGGTTGCTTTGAGAGGGTTTCATCTCATGGTGAAGCTGTCATCACATTCATATACTGAGCATTACTACTGCGACGAGCATCTACAAGCAGGTGAAATTCTCGTAGCAGTTATCGGGAAGGAACAAAAAACGGGTTACGTGGCGGAGGCGCACGGCCAGCACGGCGTGGGCCGAATGTAGCGCTCTCTTTCTGAAGGAATCGGATGCTATGAAAGCTTCGAAAATCTGTGGAGGAACTTTCTGACAGGCTTGTGCAGCTTCCATGAGGGTCCCGAAACTCAATGTCCCCAGACCTGCCCTCAAACGCCGTTCCCCTCGTAGTCCAAATCCTCCATGAACCGACTGCTCCCGAAGAGAGTCCCCACTTTCTCCACCTTTCAGAACAAAAGTCAAGAAACAGATGTTGCCTGACCGCAATCGGAGGGAGGAGTCGGAAAGCCTTGACGCCACGTGAGTCCGGGGGCGGCACGGAAAGTGCGGGCGGGAGGGAATTGCCGGGGAGGTAAGCGTAGACGGATGACAACGCATCTCGTCTGAGTAGGCGAAGTGCTGGAGAAAGAAGTATTTGTTGTCCGACGCTGTGGAGAAGGAAAGAGCATGGCGACAGCAACGCGAGATTCATTCGAAGGCAAGACTGTTCACCGACAAGATAGGTGACGATGTCGATGTCATGAGCAGGCGAACGGAACCCAGATGTAGTACAACAATGACTTCCTTGCACCCCAAAGCTTCTGCCACTTTCATGACTCCGACCTCAACAAACAAGCATCCGACTCACTCCTCCCCAGAGCTGGCGTCCGCATCGTCGTCCTCGCCCTCTGCATCCACATACTCATCCTCAGTCTCCGCGACCTTCTCTTCCTCCGCCCCTTCCTCATCGTCCAGCGCCGCTCTCCCATTCCCATTCCCATTTCCATTGGACCTCCCACCACTGCTGAAGCCATTGACGTGCGCCGACTCGCCCGACTCGTCGTCCGAGGCTCCTTCCCCTCCCCGCTCGCTCTGCTTCGCCAACCCCGACTTCACGTTCCTCGTACTCGACCTCCTCGAAGCGACCGCAGCAGCCGCACTAGGCGATGAGGTGAATGGGCCCACAACGACGCCGCTCCGCCTCCTAGCCGAGACCGACGGTGTCGCAGCTGGGGCTGGGGCTGGATCCTCGGGTTCCTCCTCGAGATCCGTCGGTGGACTCAATATAGGCGGGCTCACCACAGCCACCATCGACGCTCCCCTTCTGGGCCTCTTGACGACCAAGCTCTCCTCAACTTCCGCCTCCTCGAGCTCATCCCTCGACGCGCGCTTCCTCGAGGACCTGCGCTCGCCCTCCCGGACTCGACGCTGGGGACGCGGGGGACGGCCACGACGCCGCCGTTTGTATTCGTCCTCCGAACCCGACTGCTCAGAGTAGTCGGAATCCTCTTGCTCGTCGTCGTCGTCGGGAGGGAGGAAGAGTTCCTCGTCCTCGTCTTCTGCGTCTTCCCCTCGCTCAGGTGCCTCCACCTCAACCTCGACCTCAGGCTCAGGCTCAGGCTCAGGCTGCAGCTGGTGCCGAAGTTGTCGCTGCGGAACCGGTTGCTCGACCTCTTCCAACTCCGTCTCCTCCATCGGAGGCGACGAGTAGCGTTCTGGAGTCGACGACGGCGAGCGACGTCGTCTCTTGCGCTGGCGGTCGAGCTCACGCTGTTGTTCGCGGGTGAGCTTGGTGCTCGGAGGGGGTGCGCGAGTAGGTTGGGGAGGAGGAACGAAGATGCGGGGCGGGTCGAGCCAGAGGAGGGTGTTTGCTGGGCGCTGACCGTTCGGGAGGAAGCGAGGCGTGTCGGGGCCCGGAGCCCAAGCGGGGAGTGGATCGGGGATAGGTAGTGGTGGAGGTGGTGGTGGAAGTGGGCGCGGTACGCTGACCGTACTCCTCGAACGGACTGGCGACTTGACGGCCCTCGACTTGTCCTTGCGCATTGTCGCGCCCTCCTTCTTCCACCCTGCTCTCGCCGACGCGCCCTTTGCCATCGCGACCACCGGATCGACCTCGCCAAACAACTTCCTTGCGTCCACACCCTTCTCCTTCGCTCCAACTTCCTCCACCCCTTCTTCGGCAGGCGGCTCAACGACGACATTCTTCTGCACCAAGAACGGCGTCCATTGGAGCCTCTCGGGCCGGAGGGTGCGATAACCCTTCGCTTCGTACTTGTCCACCTTCTCCTGCACTGCCGCCCTGTCCCAAACGATGCGGTACCGTTCCGGAATGCCGGGCGTCTCGTCACCGGCGTCCGACTCGAGCTCGTGAGGGTGCGACGAAGACGAGCCTGCGAGAGTGGCGACCGCCGATCGCTGCTTCCGTGAGGACCATTGGTTGCCAGAGGAGCGATGACGAGGTGCAGGTGGGTGAGGGACGGAAGGTGGTACTAGTGGAAGTTCCGGGGCGGCGGCGTCGGCTGGGGCGTCAGCTGGAGTGTCGGCGGTTAGGGCTGGAGTCGACGAGTCGGAGGAGGCAGCCGAAGCGACGCCAGCGGGGAGCGGGAGGGGCATTGAGGGAGGTGAAAGCGGAGCAGGAAGGGAGAGGTCGAGAATCATCGACTTTTCGTTGAGCGTGAAGAAGATGTCGTCGGGCGTGATGGAGGTCTTCTCGCTGATCTCTGCGTTCCTCACCAACGCCTTGTCAGCCCCCACACTCCCAGCCCTAGATTCTCAGCAGCAATCGAAATAAAACAAAACTTACCATCGATGGTCACCTCCTCTCCCTCCTTGCTCGCCACAAGATGCTGGTAGATGACCGTCGTCCAGTACGTGCGATAGCTCAGCAGCCCGAGATCCGAGAGCGGGCGCTCCGGCGAGCCCGTACGTCCTTCTTTCTTGCTCAATAAATAGCCTGCACGAACGTCAAACGGACCTTGTCAGCTCCCCTTCCCTCCCTCCGCAATCCCGCGCACGTGACCGCTCCTCCCCACAAACAAACAAACAGCCGAACCAGTAAACTCACTGAAATCGATCAACAACCCGCCCCACCCCTGCCTCTGCCTCACTGGCAGCGTCATGATACACGACACGTTGTTCGTCGGGCTCCGCTTCTCCTTGCTGAAATACCCGACAAACTTGGCTCCGACGGCATCGGAGAGGGTCATGACGTAGAACAGGAACGGCTCGACGTCGTAGTAGAGGGTTTTGTGGTCGAGGAACATTTTGGCGAGGAGGCACAGGTTTTGGCAGTAGATCTATTGAGAAAGTGAGAGGAAGGGGAAGAGGGGTCGGTTCGGGGGAGGCGGGGGAGGGTAACGGAGAAGGAGGGTGGACAGACCTTGCTCTTCCTGCCGTCGACTTCCCACACGCTGACCTTCCCATCTCGATAGATCTCGTTTCCAGGCGGATGCCTCATCTTGCACTTCAACTATCACCCATCCCACCTCGTCAGCCTCTGGCCAATCGACGAGCCCTACCCCGGAAGCAAAACGCACCTTATGCCTCCCCAAACCCCCCTTGTTCCCACCGCCTCTGAAGTACTTCAAACAAAACTCGCAAACCCCAAGGACTCCACCAGGCACGCTCGCAAACTCCTCCGGGAACGGCGCCTGGTACCAAGTCTTGATCTCAAACTCGCCGAAATGGAGCTTCGAGATCGGTTGGGGAGCTGAAGGCGAGAGCGGTGCAGCGGGAAGAGGGTTGGAAGGCAGTGGAGTACGATGAGGGCGGAGAGAGGGAGTCGAGGGGCCGGGTGTAGGAGGGAAGGTCGTGGATGTGGGGGAGGGAGGTTGGGTCGTGAGTGGCGTGCCGGACAGTTGTGCTTGCGTCTGGAGATACTGCTGCTCTGCTGTCGGTTTCGTTGCCTATTATCATGCAGACAAGTTAAACAAAAGCAGTTAAAATAAGAGAGGACAGGATGGGAAGCAAACCTCGACAGCCCTCCTCGCGGCCTCAAACATCTCCTTATCCTTCTCCCCGATCGCCCTATCGCCCACATCCCTTTCCTCCTCGTCCAGAATTCCCCCATACGGTTCCTCTTCCTCGCTGTCCATCTCGTCCTCCTCTTCCTCCGGCGAGGTCGGCCTTGAGTCCTGCAAGAGGTAGTACGGGATCGAGTTCTTCGGCTTGGGCGCTGCTCGCGGCCTCGGCGTCGAGTTTGATCCACTCGGAGGATTCGGAGATGGTGAACCCCCAAGTCGGAGCGTGAGTCTCGTGGCGCCAGAGGTCGACGCGCTCCCGCTAGGAACGTACGCGTCGTCGTCCGAATCGCCGTCGCCCTCGAACGCGCGCTCCTTGCCCTTCCTGCTCCGCTTCCGTCCGTTCGTGCTCGAAGTGGCGCTCAGGTCGTCTCCCCAGAGGTCAGGACTGGCGCTCTTGATGCGCGCGGCGGAGGCGGCGCGACGGAGAGAGGTGGGCGGGGGAGGGGCAGGGGGTTGGACGGTGAGGCGGCGTTTGGGAAGTTCTTTGGCGATGGAATCGGGGGAGAAGATGGAGTGTGTGCAGAGCGGGCAGTTCCACTTTCCTGTGTGCGAGACGGACAGTCAGACTCGGGAGTGTTTTGATGACAAACAAAGAGGAGCGCACCTCGAGGCACGGAGGTGAGCGGTGGGTTGAGGCACGCTTTGTGGTACCCACGATCGCACGAGTCGCACAGTAGCATGTCGTCCTGTCCACAGCCACGAGCTGGTCAGTTCACAATCAAAAAGAAACCATCACGAAGCGGAAGGATCGCGCACCTCGTCGCCCTTGTCGTCGCACACCTCGCACCGCTTGCAGATCAAACACAGCCAGCAGTACCCTTGGACTTTTCGCACGATGCCCATCTCCTCCCACCCGATGCAGGTCGGGTGTCCTGCGCTGCCGCACTCGTAGCACGCGACGAGGACCTCCTTGAACCCGTGCTTGTTGAGGTCCGCCTGGCCGCAGAACGCGCACGTCGAGTCGGGCGGGTACGGCGACGCGAGCGGGACGCCGTGGGGGCCTACTCGACGAGGCGTCGTCGGCACTGAGGCGACAGGGACGGGCGGGGCGTGCTGGAGGAGCGTGTTGGCGGGCTGCTGCTTCGGCTTGGTGGGCGTCGCGCTCGCGCTCGCGCTGGAGGCGACGGCGGCGGACGGCGGGGTCGGGGGTGGGAGGACCGAGTGTCGGAGGGACGAGCCCTTGACTGGCGCGTGCGACTTCATCGTCGTCGTCGTCGTCGTCGTGCTGCCGTCGTCGTCGTCGTCCGGCTGGCGGAGGAGCGAAGAGGGAAGGCGCGGGACACTCTGGGGAGAGTTCAGCGTCGACGGACAAGTGTTTTGTTTGTTTTGATCGCCTTTCGTGTCACGCGGACTCGACGCGACCGACAGATAAGCACGCGTACTAATCAGCTCTCGCGGGGTGCAAAGGAACCGCCTGGATGCACAGGAAGCAAGTATGAGGACACGTGGCCAGGTCTTGCTCTTGACCTGTTCGTCGCGGCAATGACGGGAATGAAAAGCGCCATCGTCCCGTCGTGGCTGAAGGTCAGCATAACTACAAGCTACAGAATGAATGACGCCGCCCTGGCAAGCCAGCTACAAGCACCACGTCATCTACCTCCTCCTCGCCTCACGCAAACGCCTTCTTCCACGATTCCCTCAACTTGACCGCTTCCAGATACTAAAAAGCAGGGGTTCATCATCCCGGCCTCCATAATTCCGACCTGCTTGCAGAAAGAGATACGCACCTGGTCCAGTTTCTCCCCGCCCTGCAACGTCCTCCACTCTGAATCCGCCGCCCGCTTGTCCATATAGTTCAACGCGATCGCCGCTGCGATCCCATCCAATCCCAACAAAGAACCAGCCGGGTCAGGTAAAGGCCTAGCAGCGAGCATCGGGATCGCTCGCGTGATTTTCGAGAGCTGGCCCGTAATCCACGGCTGATAGTGCAGTTCCGAGCTCTGTCCTGGTCGTCAGCTACCGCTTCATGCCTGAGGATAAGAGAAGGAAAGAGAGCGCATTTTATCGACCCTCTCATACCTCAACGCCAGAGCAGCCTCACCCATCTGCGAGCACAGCGCCTCCGTCGTGAGCACCTCGAACCTCCGGAACTCTCCCGGCGTTGGAAGGGCTTTGTGCCCAGCGAGGTGGTCGAGGTACTGGCAAATGTTTTCAGAACCGTAGATCGGCGTAGTGGAATCGACAACGAGGCAAGGGATCTTGCCGGAGGGGATCAGGTCTGTGCGTGTGGTTTGCGGTGGGGTCCGGGGTGAATGGGTGTGGGAAGTTAGTGGGGCCCATGAAAGATGAGTGGGGAAGCTCACGAGAATGGACGGTAGAGGTGTGGGTCGGGTGAGCGGTGACAGAGTAGTCCATCTCGACCTTATCACTCAGCCCAAGCTCGTGGGTCAACATCATGACCTGGGTGCGTGGACAACATTAGACGCCAGCACCGTCGCAGATGGTAAGGGAAAGCGGAAATCGGTGAAACAAATGCACACCTTGAGGCAGAACGGGCTGTTGCGCGAGGTGTACAGCAGGAGCTTCGGGATCACGGCAGCGGACATCGTTGATGCGTTTGTGATGGAACGGAACGCTTTGAACGTAAGAGATGAGATGTAAAAGAAGATGATTCGCGCTGATGTGCAGTAGAATAAGATGTGCAAGACCAGGGAAAGCACGATTCGTTGGAACGCGTCGGGCCTGGTTCGCTGCGATGAATCGGCCGACAGCGGGTTCCTCGGACTAGAGAGAAATCAGGTCCCGTCGGTGCCTAGATTCCACGATGCCCCACTACTTTTTTCCCACCATTTACCACTCCAGCACGTCCCTAGCCGTCGCCTTGTCCGCACACAACATCCAATCGTCCGGCGCTCCCGACGTAATCTCGAACCCGATCCTCCCGTGTCCCCCGTCCCACGTCGTAGCGGCCGCCCTCGCTAGCTGTTGCTTCATCGCCTCGTACGTCAAAGAGTCTTCAAGACCGAAAGTGTCCGCTCCCGAAACTACAATACTCTCCGGACAGGTCAAGTTGACGATGCACGCGATCGCGGCCCACACTTGGTGAAACCACGTCCCGAACCGTGGAGAGAAGATAGGGTACCGAAGGTAAAGGGTACGAAGCGGAGGAAGACCTCCAGGCTGGAAAAAGGCGCGAGCCATTCGCAGGTCGACTTTCTGGAGATAAAATCGCTTGAGGTTCGCCAGCGTTGGCAACACGTGGCGGATGTCGTCGCGGTCGCCGTGCCAGTCCTCGTGCCGGAACAGGAGGGTCAAGCCCTCAATGCTGGAGTATCGTCTTCCGTGGCCGACGGCGGCGAGGTGCAGAGCCTGGAGGATTGAGCGGACGGCGTTCACCCTTGGTTCGTCGGCGGCGGCGGGGAGGTCAAACTCGACCATCGGATCCAAGTCGCGTGGTCGAGAATGGACCTCGGCGTGGACGTAGCGGAGCGAAGGCGCTTGTTGGATGGCTGAGATGATGGTGTAGAACTGGGCTCCTAGGGCGTCCTCCTGGATGACGACCTCCTCGAGTGCCGAGTATCTTGCCGTACCAGGAGTGATCTGCTCTGAGAGCGAGCAGCAAAATGTCAGTCGTGCTTCCGCAGGAAATTCGGGCCCGAAGGTAAGCAACACTTTCGAGTCGAAGAAAAATTGTGCACCCAGGCCTCACCCTCCTCCCAAGGACTGGCGACAATCTCGAGCTTCTCGAGGCGTTGATGGTCAACCATGCTCATCACCGCGTTGACCTGCGCCGACGAGCACCTCAAAAACAACAGAGTCGGGACCGTCGCAAACCCGCTATCTCCCACCCTCGTCTGTAGCCAAGAGTAGTACTCATCAACCCAGACGAGCTTGCGTCCGTGAGTGCAGTGATGCCACACGCGTAGGTACGCAAAGACCTCAATGTCGCGTTCGTGGCACGCGGACGATTCCTCGTCCTCGTTTTGCGGGTACGCCGGAGGATCCATCGGCCACTCCCGCCCACAGATGACAACCTTGTCTCTCCTCTCGAGCAAACTAATGAGCTGAGTGCCAGTCAAGGTCCGGTTGTGCATCACCAAGCGCGTCGTGGTGTGTCCCAGGTGTTGCGCCCCGTTCGCTCCTGCTTGGGTGGTGGTGCGGAAGGAGAGCTCGTAGACTCGAGCGCTGACTTTGGTGTAGAAGTAGAGAGTCAGTGGAGTATAACGTGGAATGATGATCATGATTTACCGGTACGGGACGGAGCTGGGGTCGAGGCTCGACGCTTGCGAGAGGATTGGCCCAGCGTGTGGAACACGCAGGAGCTGTCGGACTGCCGCCGGAGAGGCCGGAACACGCTGAAATGCTTGTCCCCATGGTCCCCATTGATTGAAGGCCGACCTAAGGATTCAGAAGACATGAACAGCGTGAGATCCCCTACTGTGAAAACCCGTCCTGGTCCTCCGCTTTGACGGCTCAGCACTCACCATCTTGTACGAGCTGTTCGTGAAGAGACATCGTCTCAAAGAGGTCGAAACTTAGGCGGACGAGAAGCTGGTGGTGCAGCGCGTTACCTCGGTGAGGAACAGAGCAGAAGGAGGGAGAAAAGACGTCGCCGCCTCCATCCAACCAACCTCTGCCCGGAGGCCGGGACTCCGCCGAGGCCGCTGGACCGTTTGTTTCTCTGCGCCCCTGACACGGAGGCCGCCCATTGCATACATGATGGTGCTTCAGACCCAAAGTCTTACATTACTCATTAATGATAAGGTGGTCTGGAAACTGGGTCAAACCGGGTTGAGCAGCGAGCGCTAGAAGCCTCATCAGCGGCCGGAGAGCGAGTACATGAGAGGGAAAATAGTCTTCCTATTACCGTTGACTGAGTACTGACGAGAGCTGCAGAGCAAGTTTTATGGGTGTACAAAGACTACAAAATGACGAGTGACAGAGGATAAAAGAAAGTTTGCTGTCTTTTAGCTGAGACGATGAGGGGAGGGGTATAGGAAAGGGGATATGATATGCGCGACCAAAGAAACCTTCAAAGCTCCCTCACATCATCCTGACCTGCTGGTCCTCCAGATCCTCAATCGAGTGCGTCACATAACTCGTGAACGACGACGCCTCCCTCAACCTCGGCTCAGCGGACGACGCCCTCCTCTGCCTCCTCGTCGGCATCTGCTCCTCCCCAAACCCCTCAGGCTCCTCCTTCACTCTCTCTACATAATCCCTATGCGCCACGTCCGACATGCTGATCCCCAACCCGACTTGCGCTGGCTGGTACTCGACGGCGGAGGCGGACGAGGCGCGACGCGAGCCATCGTCGTGCTGGATTGGCGGCGAGGGGTACGGCGCCACGTGGCCGTACTGCAACGGTACATGAGGAGCAGCATGCGAAGTCGACGAGGAAGTGTACGAGTGCTGAACCTCCTGCACGGGGGTGTAGATCGGGTTAAAAGGGACAGGGACGCCGTAGTTCCCCTGCTGCTGGCCGATGGGGTCATGGTGGGGCATGACGTGGTGTCCAGGCGGGTGGCGGTGGTGCTCAAACTCGTGCTGCTGGATCACGGGCGCGCCGGGCAAGTGGTGACGATAGTTGGGGTCACCCCCAGACTCGAGGTGCTCGCCATAGTGTCCCACCGCGTGAGGCTGGCCGTACTGGTGCGAGACCTGCGGCGGAGCGGCCCAGCTGACGGTCGACGACGACTTGTAGTACTGGGGGTGCGCGGCGGGGACGCCGTAGTACGTTTGGCCGGCGTCCATCGGGTGAGAGGAGGGAGGAACGACGTCGCCGTCGTACTCGTCCGAGTTGGGCGTGCGGGGCGACGACACCGACGAGCGGGTGTAGGCGTACTGGCCCGATGCTCCTCCGTCGTACTCCGAGTAGCCCGCCTCGTCGCCGTGGTTCCGCTTGATGTGCTTCGTCAGCGTCATTTTACGGCAAAATCTGGTGCAAGGGATCAGGTTTTAGTGAGGCACCATGATGTGGAAACTGCGGAGACTTACGTCTTCTGACACGTCTGAATGTGACACTGGTAAGGGCGGTTCCCGGTGTGGATCTGTCGGGGCGGAGTTCAATCAGCCTCCGGCGGAGAAGAACTTCAACGGAAGAAAAGAACACTCACCCTCCGATGACGAGCCAAAGAACTTGAATCGCTGAACGCCTTTCCACAGCCCTTGGCTTCGCAGACGTGGGGGCGTTCGCCAGTACTGCAAGATAGCCAGAACAAAGACGACCACGCCACTAGGTCAGCACGAACCCCGCCGATTCCAGCGTGAGATGGGACTTACTGAACGCGGTAGTGGACCGTCAGAGCAGACCTCTGGATGAAATCTCGCTTGCATCTGGATAGGGTTTCATGTCCCAGGAGTGTCAGCATCGCATTGAGAGCGCCACAAGCGGGACGCGGCCGCCAGAGCTCGGCGTCGAGGGACGTACCCTGGCCAAGTGCAGTTGAACGGCCTGGGAGGGGAGAAAGGTCGCTTAGTTGCTGTTCAAGTTGGAGATGGGATTGAAATGCCCACCTCTCATTGGTGTGGATCCTGGTGTGCCTCACCAAATCCGACCGCCTGGCAAACGCCTTGCCGCACCCAGGCTCAGGACACCCAAAGTGCCTCGTGCCCGAGTAGTCGTGAATGAGTTCGAGGAGGTCCATCGTCGCTGTGTCTGGTCTCTAACAAAGTGATGGAAGGAAGCAAAAGAGATGGAGGGGAGACAAGGAAGGGGTGTGAGCACACTCCGGCGGGAAATTGATTTCGTACGTCGGCGTCCAGTCTGGCCCTTTCGCCTCGTTCGCCGGAGAGGGGTCACAGGTACGCTCGGATGGCGACTGAGGAGTCCTTTGCCGCGCCACGATCGGGAGCATCATTACTTACAGGAGTTAAAGCTGATTTAGTGTGATTTAGAGGTGGACGCGACGTCGGAAGCGAGGTATAGAGAGGGGGAAAAGGGAGGCGGTGTCCTCCGGCGGAGGGGGAGCGGAAGACTGGAGCGGTGCGTGTGCCGACTTTGACGAGCAGCCGATGTGGTGTGTTTGAGACAAAAACTCGAGATCGACAGCTCAAAGGGAAGGCTCGAATTCCAGGCAGAAGCGGTACCAGCTCAACGTTCCCTTTCTACTCTGACCCTCAAAGGGAGCGCTCGGGGTCTGCACTCGGTCCACGTTTTTGCGGGCCACTGGAGACACGGACGACGCAAATCCGCCGAGCAAGACGAGGGCACCCAGACCCACCTTACACTTTAGGAGGTGGAAAGTATATCCCCATCTCATCGGGGTCTTTCTTCGGGGAAACACGAACTCGAAACGGGTGACGCACAAGATGAAACACCCCGTGCGTGCGACCGAGGCCAGACTCGAGAACGGGCGGACGCTCAGGCGCTCTAAACCAGAGCTGGAACAAGTCACACTATCGTAGATGAAGTGAAGAACGTGCAGGTTCCGCTTTAGATGTAGAAGAGTAGAACTCGGGGCCTGAGCTGGCCGTTCTTCCCACATCACTTGCTACTCACGTCGCGCAATCCCGCCAACGTGGCCGTCCAGCGTATCCCGCGTTTGGCCTCCTGTGCAGGTATACCCGAGCCGATCAGTGGTCCCTATTTTTGTTGGAACACAACCTCGGATGAATTGATCGCATCGGCCGGACGGAGAAGTTGTCCATGATTTGATTTGACTGGACGGTTTGAGGTGGGATTGCGACGGCGTCCGTCAATCAAGCGTGTCCGTTCAGCGGAGAGAGGAGGTCGCCCCGCACGACCCACACCATCATCGAGAGACTCCTTTTATCTCACATTTTATCATCATGATCGCATTGCAGTGTTCTTACGGGATTTCCGGGGTGGATGCTGGTGCGCGCTGTGCTTTGACGGCAAGCGTGCACTGCCCCCTTCCTCCGTCGAGGCACGGCGAGGCCAAGGCAAGCAACGGCGAGGAAATCGAGCGGTTTGTTAGGAGTGCTTCTACAGTCGGCTAAAAGTACCATTTATGGAGTTTAGTGGTTGACGAGGAAGTGATGGGGACGCCTAGCCGGCGGCAAAGCGGTGGACAGGCTGCTAGAGCCACGTGGCTGTGTTGGAGGCGAGGAGAGCTTGAGGGAGGTAGGCAGGCCGTTCGTACAACCATTATCGGCTGATACCCCTTATTCAACATCAGTGCACATATGCAGGGTGACGAAGTTCTGTGCTGAAGCTCGGTGTCGAGACGTGCGCTCGTCGAGATCCTTGCACGAACCCCGCTGGGTCGTCGGAGGACGTGCTGGTCCGCTCACGGTTGTGCTTCAGCCTTCACCTACACGACATAATCATCCAGCGTACACTTCATCAGGGACGGCTCCATCTGGTGCTCGAATTCATCACCTACTTTCACCGAATCTGGCGTCGACTCTGAACCTCCGCCGCACTCGAGCCGGTTCGCCCTCCAAAGGAGACGACTGCTGGACTGCTCAGATCGTTTCCAGAGCTGGAGTATAAGTTGTGACTCTCGGGCTTACATCAAACTCATCACTACACACAACCCTGCTTCCGGTGCAACGTGGCCAGGCTCCTGAGCCGTCGGCGGCGGAGGGGGTCCCTGCACGATGTCGGCGAGATGCAGCCGCTCGGCGCGGGTCGAGGTTGGCTCACAGTTCTACACGAACGCTCGTTCACTTTCTCTCACCAATAGAAAATGTCACTATCTCATCCACCTTCGGCACTGCCAGCACCAACAGCCTACGCTCTGCCGCTCCTTCGTCCTTCCTCTCCAGCGGCGCTCGTCGCGGGACAGGAGCGCGCTTCATTCAACAATTGGCGTACGACGGATCGCGAAACTACAGTGCCTGCTCTGGCTGGATCTGAAAGGGAGAAAAGGTCGGATGGTGATGGACTCGAGGAGATCGGTGGCTTGTGGTGGAACCGGAGCGAGCGGGTGCTGGCGAGGAGCGACGGCGTTGGCGACAGGCTCGTCGAACCGAGAGGTTGGGGTGCGTCTCTGCCAAGTTTAGCTATAGTTTGTTGAGAAGCTAAACAGCAGAAGTTTTGACGAGCAGGAACCGACACGGCTTACACCACCGTCACCATCCAAACGTGAGTCTATCGTCGTGCTTCATCGGCGAAGCTGAGGGGCGGAGAAGCCGGTTTCGGTGGAACTAGAGAACGGACGAGCTGATCACTTTCATGCTTTTATGGCTTACAGTACCCAATATGGACCCGTCTACACGACAGTCTACACGACTTACGGCGTGGCCCAGACTTCGGCTGTCACGGGCGAGCAAGTGACTTACACCGTTTACACTGGTGCGCTCCCTCTTGATTGCTCCTTTCTCTCTCCGTATTAACTCTCATATTCTTTTTCTGGCTTACAGACGCAACAACCACCATCACGCTCACTCCGCAAGTCGTCATCGAAACGCTCTACCCGACCTACACGTCCACCGTCGTCAATTCCGTCGTCGAGGAATCGACAACGTACCTCACCACAACGAACCTCGTTACTGCTTACTCGACTAAAGATGCTACTACACTTGCCACCACTACCTGTACTTCTACTTCCTCCGCTTTTTCCACATCTTCAATGCCTACGTCTCCACCTCCAGCCGAAACCACGTCATCGTCGACTTTGGATTCTTCTTCCTCGTCCCCGACCTCGACGACCTCTACAAGTACTACTTCTAGGCGACCGACGACGACCAAGACTACTTCGACGAGGACGCCGACGCCGACGGTGGCGAGGAACTCGGTGTGCCTTCCAGGGGATGCGCATCAGAGGGAGGGAAGTGGACTGGACCTGACGCCGGATGATGTGATCACGCTTTGTAAGCCTCAGACTAGCTTTTTTGCTGCTGAACTCCATTTGACATCCTTCTTTCAACGGGGTGCAGGGGTCTTGCTGGCGTGTAAGCGGGTTTCGTCCAACCACGTCAGCCCCCGACCTGACCGCTCTCTTTCGCTCGCAGTCATCCTCGGCAGCATCATCGGCTGGTCCATCTTTTTCGTCAGACACTTACTGTTTCCTTTCAAAACTCTTGTCGTGGGTTACCATGAGGCGGGGTGCGTCGCTCACTTGTGCTTCTAGCTTTGCCGCACCTGCTGATCATTGGGATGCGCGGTTCGAACGCAGACACATCCTAGGGTTCTTGGTATTTGGCATCCAGATCCAAGCGATCGTCATCGACCCGACTCGAGGTGGCGCAACCATGAGCGTTTGTCTCCGTTTTCTCGTCTGCCCATACTTCCGTTCAGCACGCTGACGAGCCTCGCTTCTCTCCCACTCTCGCAGCGACCAGGACTCCAGCACCCGCCCTTCGTCGTCTTCGCAGGCTTCAGCTTCTCCGGCGTCTTTGGGATGCTGCTCGTCTTTGCGGGATTCAACACTTATGCGAGCAAGATCGCGAGCTTTGTGCGTCGTGTTTGGTTCTTTCCACGGCAGCCCTTGGGGAAAACTGGGGCTGACAAAGCTCGCGGTAGTTTGTGGGGATTACCTGGGTGCCGATCCTGGCGGCTCAGCAGAACTTGTTTTCGAGAGCGGTGGTTGTGGCTGCGGCGGGGCTCATGGTGCGTTGGCGCTCTTCGCTTCTTGTCAATACATTGGAACAGGACTGACGCGAAGCACGCTCGTGGCAGATTGGCTTGTGGTGCGTGGAAAAAGTGGTTCGCTGGTCATGGATGGTCTTCATCTGATAAGGAAGTTTTGATAAGGTTCATCGATCATGCGTACTACTTGAGGTTCTACGTCCTCTTCATCGGAGGTAAGCGCGGCTCGCCACGTGGCTGGATTGGGGATCCGCTGACGGCGTCTCTCGCCCAGTGTTGAACAGCTTTTACATGCGAGTCTTTCCTAAAGCCTGGCAAAGATGAGAGCGCTGAACGTTTCTCCTTCACAGCGTCTACGACACGATGGTCCGCACTTTCTTCTCTATCCAATAGGCCCCCGCTGACGCTGCATTCTCATTGACCGTAGGACGACCGTCTGCACCACAAAGAAATGGCCTGCTGCGTCGTGATGATTCACTCGCAGATCGGAGAACCAAGACCAAACAAGCCGAGTCCTTGGAGTGCGTCGTCTCCTTTTCTTTGCTTTCCCCCCGAGCCGTCTCATCTGAACCACCGTTGGGGCAGTGTGGTTCGGCATCTGGTTTGCGTTTTGCATGTTGCTCTTCATCGCTGCCATCATGGTCGCAATCGTTGTGTTCAGGCAGACTCCGCATGGGATGGACGTTTGCCCCTTCTCTTTCGCACAGTGAGGGTTCGCAACTGACGTGGATGGGGGCGGCGAACAGGTTTTGCCAAAGCCAGGCGTTCTTGGCGACCAAGTAAAGACACTTTTTTCTTGATACACGACCGAATTTAGACCTTTGTTTCGCGAGAGGTCTCATGGACCCAAACAGCTTTATTATCACGCATGCAGCAACTTGCCTTGCACGAGGCCACCTTCAAAATACGCGAGGACCATGACCGTCGCACTCCCGAACGGCGGCACGGCAATCTCCGCCGGACGCAACACGTTCGCGGGGTCGACGGTCGCTTGAGCGTTCCATACTCCTTGTTCGTTGTCAACGTCCGCCTGCACTCCGTTGACGGTGACGACGACGGCCTCGAGCTTGCTCGACGAGCACGTGGTCTCGATCTTGACTAGCTGCTTGCCCGCTGAGACTGACGACAATTCCACCGTCGCTTCCCAGACTGGAGCTGGGATGTCTGCAACGGCTGTGCTCCTGCTAGGAAGGGTTAGAGGGAGCGCAGGAGTCAAAGTCGGTGCTTGGCGGAGTTTGGTCGCGGCTTCGAACGAGTAGGCCATCGAGAGGAGGGTGTTGTCCGAGTAGGCTTTGCCGGCGAAGGTGATGTTCACTAGAGGACAAGAGTCTGAGAAAGTGGCAGGGAGCCAAGTGAGAGGGAGGAGCGGACCTGGCATGCCTATGTCCTCCGTGACGCCCATTGAGACGCTGACGGTGGGGATGCCGAGGTGTCGGATCACACGGTTGCCCTGCAGATCATCAACAGTAAGCAATGTGAACTGAAAATTTGGTGCCACCTCCTTACGCTACTATAAAGCGTGCCGTTACTCTGTTCACCCCAGCACGTCAGCCACGACTCGACACCACACGATCAGGCCTCACAAACGCACCCAAGTATGCACCGAGCTCTCCTCATTCGTATCCGAGTTTGCCTTGCCGATATCGGAGTTGGCGGGAAAGACAACCGCGTCAAATCCGTGCTCGTCCATCCAGTCCTCCAGATCCGTCTTGCGGTGCTGCTCCAACGCCTTGAGGTTCTCTTCGAGCGTTGGCTCGTCGTAGGCCGAGGCATCGGATTTCTTAAAGTCGCCGCTGGACCAAAGACGCGTTAGCGAGGAAGTGGAGCACCTTTTGGAACGACAAACATACACAATGGCTTTAAAGTCGCGTCGTCGTCCAAGGTTCTTGTCCTCCACTGCGCCGGGCGGCTTGGGGAAGACTTTCGTCCAGTCGGCCTTGTCGAGCGAGTCGCAGGCGGGGTCGGCATTGAGCTCCAGGAACTCGTTCCACACGGTGCTCATGAGCTTCGTCGTCCTGCCAAAGACTCCTATCAGCAACACCGCAAGACAAACAGAAAGAAAGCAACCAAGCCAGGACTCACTCGAACTCATGCCACGTGTCTGACAGATACCCCGGCTTGCCCAGCCCCTCCGTCTCATACCTCTCGACCACCGAGAAGTCCGTCTCGACCACCTCTCCTCCCTGGCCTTCAATCGCCTTCCTCGCCTCTTCCCACAACTTCAAAATCGACGGACGGATCGGAATGTCGCCCTTGCCGATGTACATCTTCGGGATGGCGAACCGCTTCCCCTTCAACGCAGCGGTCTTGGCGAGGTCAAAGTAGGTGTTTGGGCGGATAGAAGTAATAGAGGGAAAGGTGATGAATTTCTGGTCGCGCCAGAGCTCCGTGGCAGTGATGGGGTCTTCTTGAGCGATCACGTCGAGGAGCGCGAAATGGTCGTCCATGGTGCGGGTGTGAGCCATCATCACGTCGCAGGCTGGGAGGTCGAAGATGAGAGTGTTGAATTTGGAACAGAACTTTTGTTCCTACGCACTTGGATACAGAGGCCAGATGCCTCGAGCTGAGAGCAGGCCACGACTCGGGGTGTAGGTGACGAGTCCGTTGTTGCTCGCCGGCGAACGCCCCGACGACACCGTCTCGGAGCCGAGTCCGAGTGCGCCCTTAAGTTGCACAAAGTAAGCCCAAAGGCCTAAACTAAGTGAGGAGTACTTACGAAGCTAGCAGCGGTTGCAGTTGCCGAGCCATTGCTCGAGCCAGAACCGAACGCCGCCGTGAGGTACTCGGAGTTGTAAGGGCTCTCCGCTCGTCCGTAGAGACCACGTTGCATCCCACCACACGCCATCGGAGCTGCATAAACGTGTTATAATTCAAATCGGGCTTTTGTGCAGGAGAAGCCGCTTACGCATGTTGGTTCGTCCGATGATGAGCGCGCCGGCTTTCTTGAGCAGCTCGACGGTGAACGCATCGCCTGAGGCCACGAGGTGCTCGAAAGCCGGTGAGCCAGCAGCCAAAGTCATCCCCTTTGCGGCGTCTAACATCATCAGCGAATGGTCAGCATATGTTGTCATCTACTGTCATCGACCGCAAGCACTCACAGCTATCCTTGATCGTGATCGGCACGCCCTCCAACGCGCCCACGTTCCCCCCCTTCCTCCTCTTTGCATCACTAGCAGCGGCCTGCTCAAACAAGTGCTCGTTGAGCACCGGAATGGAGTTGAGCGTGAGGCCATGGCGGTCGTAGTAAGCGATTCGCTGGAGGTACAGCGCGACGAGCTCGACGCTCGTGATGCTGCCGGCCGTGAGGGCCGAGATCAGGTCCGAGATGGACGCTTCGACCACGTTGAGCGGCATCCTGGAAGGTTCGTGAGAGAGTGGTGCAAGATAGAGTGGGAGCGAGTACGAGGCTGATAGTGGACGCAGGCGGATCGCACGCGCTCGCCGCCGCTCCGCCGCCCGGCACGAACGGCACGCCGGTCACGTGAGGAAGACGTGTGGTTGTCCCTCGTGCACTTGCTCCAGAATGCTCAGGGACTCCAACTCTCAACAACGTGTGGTACACTCCATTACTCATCGATGCTATGAGCCAAAAAAGGAGGACCTTCCTCGGAATGTCGGCAAGCGAGCAGCTGTCTCGAAGCGTATTCCTCAGCGCGGCTGTGTAGATCTGCCCTAGTTTGACATGCTTAGCCGATGACGACGCTCTGCAAGATTATTGATCTGTACTGTCTATCGTTGTGAGCTGGACCCACTCATCGAGAAACCGCCACGTAATCGTCGGCGACCAAGCTCTCCCGGACCCGGCAAGCTCCCCGCTCTCCGGTGCTCCTCTCCGCCGCGTGCCGAGTGTCGGCTCTCTCGCTCCTCCCACCACACCAAAGAGCGCACATCATGTCACAAGTGTCGCAATCTACGAAAGACTTGCAAGCTGCTCGAGCCACGGCGACGTTCTCGCCGGCCAAGATGGGCGAGGTGATTCGCAGGGCGGATTTCGTGAGCGACCCGGAGGTCAGGAGGAGGATGAGGCAGTTGAGGGAGGAGGATCCGGCTTTTAGTAGGAGCACAAGGTAAGCAGCTTCCGCTGCATTTTCGACTGAATTGAAGCTGAGCATGATGTAGGCCTTACATGTCACGAGCCGGACGACTAGAGGCGGGCATGAGGACGTCGAACCGTGTGCTCGAATTGGCCCAGGAGAACGGCTGGGATTACCTTGAAGTGAGCTCTCACTCATTTGGAGCGCTCAGCACATGAATCGAGAGGCTAACTAGCTACTGCAGTACGGCACCTTCCTTCAGTCCCTGGGTGACAACACGGGCCTGCACCTCCACGAAGTCGGTGAGTCTCCGTCGGCCTCCGTCGGGCGTTGAAGCTCTCCAGAAGACTTGGGAAGCTGATGAAGCTCTCTCATTCCAAAGCTTTCCAACCCGTCATCAACTCGCAGGGGAGTGACGAGCAGAAGAAGTTGTGGATGCCCAGGTGCACCGCTCACGAGATTCTGGGCTGCTACCTCCAGACGGAGCTGGGTCATGGTAGCAATGTCCAAGGTGAGTCTTTCTTGTGATGTGGGACCTCCGGCTAATCATAACGATTGTACGTGGACTCCAGGCCTTGAGACAACGGCCACGTATGACTCAAAGACGGAAGAGTTCGTCATCGACTCGCCGACGGTCTCCTCTACCAAGTGGTAAGTCGACCCCGCCGTTTGGTAAGATTGTTATTAATGAAACTCCCTCTAGGTGGATCGGTGCACTTGGCATAACGGCAACCCACGGCGTCGTGCAAGCGCGACTCATCATCAACGGCAAGGACTTTGGCCCACACCTCTTCATTACCCAGCGTGAGCGGCTTTCTCTACCTCATCAGCCCGTCCCACTAACACCCAAACACCAGTGAGGTCACTCGAAGATCACTCTCTGATGCCCGGTGTGGAAGGTGAGCTCACCCAGCCACGCCCTCTGATTTCCGTAGACTGACACGTGTGGTGGTCAGCTGGTGAGATCGGCCCCAAAGCGCACGGCGGATTCGCAGCAGTGGACAACGGATGTGCGTCCTCCTCTAATGACATCCATTTTTGTAAACTACTCTGACGCAAAAGTTCCTCAGGGGCACGCTTCAACCACGTCCGCGTCCCTCGCTCGCACATGCTCGCCCGATTCGCCCAAGTCTCCGCCTCTGGCGAGTACACCAAGCCGCCCCACTCGAAGCTGTCGTACGGCGGGATGATCTTCATCCGGGCTCAGATGATCGGTGGGATCTCGTGGAGCCTCGCTAAAGGTCGGTTTCCCTTGACGATTCACTTTTTTGCACCACGTGGATTGGTGCTGATGTGTGAGGGAAATCGGGACGTGCAGCGGCGACCATCGCGACGCGATACCTCCACATTCGGAGGCAGTTTGCTGATACCGAGGCTAAAGCCGGCCAGGAGGGATTCGGAGTCGAGCGACAGGTCATCACGTACCCGAGCGTTTACATGAGGATCATTCCTCAGATCGCAAAGTCGGTCGTGTTCCTAACCGCTGCTGCCGATATTGTGCGTTGCATTTCCTACTCTCGGGTGATGATAACTTTTTCTCAGAAACTTCTTAAATTCCCAAAGGCAACGCTCTACGCCTCGATGGCCGCCAAGCTCGCCTCGGGCGACATGGAGCTCCTAGCCGAGACGCACGCCGTCTCGTCCGGCCTCAAAGTCTACGTCAGTACCGAGATCGTCGAAGGCATTGAGACGTGTCGCAGGGCGATGGGGGGACACGGGTACATGGATGCCGCGGGAGTCGGCAAGCTCTACGCCAAAGAGCTGCCGAGCACCACGTATGAGGGCGACAACTTGTACGTTTTCCGGTTCCTCTGCTCTTGAATTCAGCAATAAATATGATTTAATCCTTTCAACAGCATCCTTAACCTCCAAGTCGCTCGAGCGGCCCTCAAGTCCCTCAAAGCGTACCGCTCCTCCCCTACGACCTTCACTCCCTCCCCCTCCTCAGCCTACCTCACCGCCCTGTCCACCTCCCTCCCAATCACCACTTACCTCTCCTTCCACTCCTCCTCCACTCAACTCCTTCTCATCCAAACCCGTGCAGCTCTACACGTTGACCGTTTGCAACGTTTGCTCGACAGCGGGCGGGCGTGGAGCGACGTCAGTTGGGAGTGCGTCAAGGTCGCGAGGGCCGTCGTGGAGGCGTACCTCGTCGGAAGGATGTTGGAGGCGATTGATGATGGTGGTGTCCTGAGTGAAGGAGTCGAGGAGAAGGAAAAAGCAGTGCTGAGGAAAGTCGTTCAATTCGTCAGTCCTTTCTTTCCCCGCCCACGTCAGCCCCCCCATTGACTCCTTGCGACGCCATCGCCAGTTCATCCTCCACACCCTCGAACTGTCCATTCCCGACCTCCTCGAATTTGGCATCATCCCCGCCTCATCCCCTTACTCCTCACCTAACGACGTCCTCCCCGGCCCAATCGAAGCTCTCCGCCGGATCGTGAACGACCTCGCGAAGGAGTTGTTGCCCGAGACGGTCGCGCTCGTCGATAGCTTCGATTTCAGCGACTACGATTTGGATACTGAGGTACGAGATACAGGCACTAGTTGAGAGGTCAAGACTGAAGTGACTGGTCACTCGCGCAGATTGGCAAGTACGACGGAAGGGCGTACGAGTCGCTCCTTGAGCGCGCGAAGCGGGATGCGGACTTGAACGCCGGGGACGAAGCGACGAGGGAGAGACTGTAAGTCTAGGGCTGTAAGGATTTGAAGAATACGTGTCTCTGACCAGGTTTTGCGCAGGTACGAACAACACATCAAGCCGATCCTTCAGCGCGGAAGGGAGATCAACGCCAGATCGAAGTTGTAGAGGTCCGGGCCGAGTTTAGGCACCGGAAAGCTTGTGTAGAGTGGTCAAGAGCAGTAGGACAAGTGATACAAAGGAATTAATCGAGCAGATCTGTCCTTGATTGTGTGGGGTGCGGCCGAGAAAAGACCCGTCCTCATAGAGTGAGCACCACGTCAGCGGGCGCGCGCGATTCGAACTCTGTGGTCCAATGTACGCCATCTTCTGTTCCGAGAACAGACAGCTCCGCACATTTGCCAAACACTATTTGTTACCCATACCTCGACTGCTTAGCAGCAACCTACACTGCCCCACCGGCGAGCGCGCCAGGGTCCTCAATGACCTTCTTCCAGCTCTCGACCAACCTCGCCAGTTCAACACCTTCGACGACGCGGTGGTCCGCCGAGAAGGTCACGTCCTAACAAAAACAAAACTTTCGTCAGGCGAGGGACTTGAAAAAGAGAATGGGTCAGGAAGAACGAACCATCATCAACCTCGGCACGAGTGCCAACCCCTCCACCTCTCGACCCTCCACCGCAACCTCCCTCGCCTTCTCCACCTCATCGCCTTTATAAACCGGGACGACCCTAACCTTCCCAATCGCTCCAATCGCCAACTGCCCCGTCGGAGGAATGATAGGCGCCGTGAACCTGCCCCCTACGACTCCAACATTGCTGAGCGTGATCGTTCCGCTCTTGCCTGCATGAGGGAACTTCGGTGAGGAGGAGGAAGTGGAACAGAGGGCGATGGACTGGAGAGTGGCGATGGAGGAAGCGAGGGAGTAGATGAAGGACGTGTTGACGGAGGGGAGGAGAGGGGTGTAGAGGCCTCCGGTCGGAAGAGGGGACGAGAGGGCGATAGAGATGTCGTGAGAGGAGCGTTGAGTGAGGGTTGGCTCATCGGAATGGGAAGAAGTGGAGGGAGGGGAGGTGGTGCAAGTGAAGAGCGGGTTGGCGTGCATCGCGTGCGAGAGGGCTTTAACGAGCAGCGGGAGGAGCGTCAAGCGGTCGTACCTCCCCTCCTCCACCACTTTCCCATCAGCACTCTTCATTCCCGTCCACCCGTGCACCCTCTCTAGCTCCACGCTCTGCTTCGCACTCAGAGTCCTTCGGTACGCCAGCGGGATGTGGCGGTTGAGCGACACCCTCAGGCGCTCGAGTTCCGTCACGTCGATCGTGTCCGAGTAGGAAAAGTGGGGGATGTGGAGGGAAGCCGTCATCGCTTTGTACATCGCTCGTCTGGTGGGCGTGAATGGGATCGTCGTCGTCGTTACTGAGGCGGACGTGGTTGGAGGTGGAGAGGAAGCGGGAAGAGCTGACGTGGCGGTCGACGAGCCGGCGTTGACAAAGTTCAGCACGTCCTCCTTGGTCACTCTCCCGCTCTTCCCCGTGCCGGTGACTTGCGAGATATCGACCTTCTCCTCCCTTGCGACTCTCCTAGTCGCCGGACTCGCAAACACCTCACTCTTCTTCCCATCCTCCTCCTTCTTCCCTCCCTTCGCCCGCGCTCGATCAAACGACGCCTCCCTCGCCGCGTCCTCGATATCCTCTGACGGCGTCCTCCCCTCTTCCAACTCTACCTTACCTTCCACCTCATCAGGCAAGTCATCATCCTCGTCGACCTCGACTTCGCAGATGACGCTGCCGACTTTGACGACGTCGCCTGGGTTCCCGTTGAGGGCCGTGATGGTGCCCGTGAAGGGCGAGGTGATTTCGACCGTCGCTTTGTCGGACCTGCAAGTTTTTTTCAGAGAGAGTTTAGTGATTAGTGATGGATCGATGGGAACACGTAGGGAAGAGAGAAGGGGACGGACATGACTTCGACGACGGGGTCGAACTCGTCGACTTTGGCGTTGGCTTCGACGTGCCTGTAGCACAGTCAAGATGTTGGTGTCAGCCCTCATAGGAGAAGAAAGAGTGTTTGAATGGTTGCTTGGAATGCGAAGGCCCCTCCACCGCTCCTCGTGACCCGGTCCCAGGCGGACGACGCGTCGTCCCCCTCGAGAGCTCTAGAGCCCGTTCCTGAGACAGAGTGTAGCCTGAGAGACCAGACTATCTCCCAAACCAAGACTGGAAGCTCGCCTCGTCCCTTCCTCATCGTTCCAAACGCCGCTCATTCCATCGCTCAACCTCGCGACCTTCGAGTCGCGCCCCAACACGAAACAGCACAAGCAAACGAGAACGACGGCGCAAACTGACCACTGCACGACCTGAACCTCTGTGATGCCTTCCCCTATATCTGCCAACTTGAACGGTTTGACGACTCTGGCGAGCAAGAGGGGCGACGTCGTCAGCAGCCTCGTCGTGCAGCTGGTCCTGAGCGTCGCGCCCGCTCCGAAGCTCGGGAGCCGACGAGAGTGGA
>JALBUQ010000177.1:0-40522 GCA_024364755.1 Pseudohyphozyma bogoriensis
CCTGCCGTTCGGTAACGAGACGGTCCCAGTGCCTGGGTTCGGGTACGTGTCATCTCTTGTCGTCTCAACGTCGTCAGCGATCCTGACGCGGGTTCCTTGGTCTAGTGCCATGTCTTTTGCTGGCGCATATGGTGGTAAGTGAGAGGACGATTCAGCAGTGAGGTTGATGGGACTCACACAATGCTTGACAGCTGCTGACGACTCCAAGGCGCAAGACGTCCTCAAGAAAGCGCTCGACGAGGGGTGCACGTTCTGGGATACGTGAGGCGCTGCCCTGACATTTCAGAGCTGCTAAGCCAGTTCTTCAACTACTGACTCTCGTCATTGCCTGAAAAGCGCGGTCGTCTACGGCTTCGGGTCGAACGAGCAGCTTATCGGAGACTTCTTTAGAGCGAACCCTGGCAGCAGGGAGAAGGTCTTTATTGCTTCAAAGTGTGGTCGTCAGGTGTGTTTTTGCTCTACCTTACTATACAACCTGCAGGTACAACCACTGAAACAACGACCTCTCTCCAGCTCGATTTTGAGAACAAGATCCGCATCAAAGTTGACAACTCGCCCGCCCACATCGCGGAGTACATCGAGGGCACGATCTCTCGACTCGGTTCTCCACCAGACTTGTACTATCTCCATCGGATCGAGCCCGGCTTCCCGCTCGAGCTCTCGATTGCTGCCTTGGCGAAGTTGAAGGAGGAGGGCAAGACGAGGTACATTGGGTTGAGTGAGTGCAGTGCTGAAACCCTAAGGAAGGCCTGTGCCAGTAAGTATATCTCGGGCTGCTTCAGATACCTCTCGACTGACGATGCTGGACATACAGTCGCGCACATTGACGCCCTCCAGATCGAATACTCGCCCTGGTCGATCGAGCACGAGGAGAACGGGCTTATTGACACGGCGAGGGAGTTGGGTGTTGCTGTGGTTGCGTTCGGGCCGTTGGGCAGTGGGATTCTTACGGGAAAGTATAGGAGTGCTGAGGTGAGCTTCGGTTTCCGGGCGTGCGCGAGCATTTGGGGGAGAGACAGGCTGACGTGGTGCGAGCAGGATTTTGCGGAGACCGACTTTCGTCGCTTCATCCCTCGTTTCAGCCCTGAGAACTTCCCTAAGAACCTCAAGAGTCCGTGCTTCGTCCTCCATCTCTCCCTCTCCTCCCTAACACTCCCCCGCTGTCGACAGTCGTCGACGCCTTCATCGCCCTTGCGGCGAAAAAGGGCTGCACCCCCGGCCAGCTCTCCATCGCCTGGGTCATCGCGCAGGGGTTCATTCCCATTCCCGGGACTAAGGATGAGGGGAGGTTGTTGGAGAACTGGGGAGCGGGTGGGGTGGAGCTGACGGAGGACGAGTTGAGGGAGATTAGGAGGCTGGTGATTGAGGCTAGGCCTGTGGGCGATCGGTGGGTTGCTCTTCTGCTTAGACTACAGTGGGCACGAAGCTGTGGTACTGACTGGGATGTTCTCGGTGGATCAGATTCCCTCCCGCTGTTCGCGCTGAGGCGGGACATTAACTGTGCCACGCGTCCTTGCTTGTCTGTTTTCTGACAGCTACCAAGGTCAAAGCTGTTTCTTTTCTCCTTCACCAAGTGCACTTGCATATCAAAACCACACACAATCGTGCTGCTTCAATTTTACACCTTGCAAAGGCCCAAGATTCCATCACACTTTGCCCCGCCGCGCTGAGTCTTCTCCCCCTTTCCCTGCGAAAACAATCAACAAGCCGCCGTCCTAAGCAGCGGGAACACCCCGACCAGAGACACATTTAGCACAATTAACGTGTGAGGCCCCTGCTGGAGATGGGTTCGAAATCAACAACGACGTCATTCTCACTCACGTGCCCTGGTGAGCCCGGGCGTCTGGCCGGCGGGCGCGCGGTCAAGGTTGCCGGTGGTCGGCGGTCCTCCGGACGCTAGAGGCGGAGGGCGGGCGGGACCCCAAAGAAGGGAAGTGTTTGTTTGGTAAAGGCAAAGCACGCCAATTCTTCCCTCTTTGCTGCTGCCTCGCCTCCACTTCTTCCATCAATTCTTGCGCTTGCACGACCCGCGACAGCGCCCTCCACCGCCCGGCGACCTGTGTGAACGCGTGGCCTGCACTGCATTCCATCGACGAACAACAGCACGCTTCCATCCGGCGACCTTTCTGGCGGACCGGCTCAGACCAGTCTTACCCCGCTTTTTACCTCTCACCTTTCTACACACAGTTTCGCATCAACGAGTCTAGGCAGCCATGTGGCCGACGAGCCAGCAAGGCAGCAGCACCGGCGGCCTGCAACCTCCGACGCAGGCGCGTACGAGGGTCCCGTTCAGGAGTCACGAGGACCCGACCAGCATGGGCGATGTGAGTCTTTCTCTCTGCTTCTACGCCTTCTACCACCACCCGCTCCCGCTCGTCCCGCTCGACCATCGCGGTTGTCGACAGCCAAACGCGTGACTTGGCGGCGAGGTCCGGTCGCCGAATGGACGAATCGAGACGGCGATCGCTTCGTGTGGTTGGGATTGTAGGACGTTTGTCGGTGGTCGGAGGGCTCGGAGTAAAGCTTTTATCACTACACTTCTATTAACCTTGTACAATGTCCACAATAGGACGCCTACATCCACGAACCCTCTTCCTCGACCCGCGCGCCCTCGTCGATCCACACCACCTCGACCTCCGAAGACGCGCATTCTCGCACGGGGCTGAGGGGCGCAGGAGCGGGCATGGGCGCCACTGCTGGTGGAGCTGGCACAGGAGCTCATAGTCGGTCCAGCTCGGCCGCGGGGAGCCAGGCAGACGCGAGTGAGGCGGAGGATGAAGGCGTTGATGGGATGGTGCAGGCCGGCATGCCGATCGGGTTTTTGGCGGCTATTGGTGCGTTTTCTTCTGTTGCTAATACCGAACTAACAATCTGAATCTGACTATGATGTGTGGTGGTGTGTGCGTTTTTTGGGGGGAGGCAGGCACCCCGTACGCGAAGAAACCGCTGTACCGCTCACGAAAATGCAAGATCCTGTGCCCCATCCTCGGTATCGTCATCCTGGCCGTTCGTACTTCCCTCCTAAACCCCATCTACACTGTACTCACCAAAAAAATAACCTCTACTAGGTTGCGATCGTGATCGGCATCTTCCCCGTCCTTCGCGCGATCGCCGTGCACACGCTCCACACCTCCGTTCTCACCATTTCGGCGTCCAACATCACCTCCCCGACCAACAACAACTTCACGCTGACGCTTGAAGGACAAGCACACAAAGTCGGCATCTTCCCCGCCAAGCTCGCGTTCGAACGTCCGGTGAGCTGGCCCTGCGCTACTTTTCAATCTGTACCGGAAAAGAGGAGAAAACTGACTACAGAGTGAACACTTGCGCAGGTCGTGGTATACTGGACCGCACCAGAGAACCCGACGGTCGAGCTCGAGCTCGGTCAGTTCGCGTTGGACCCCATTGGCGTTGCGGCCGGCCACGGAAGGATCAAGCAGGAGACGTTCTTCCGCATCACCAACGAGACGGGCTTCGCTCGCTTCACTCAATGCAAGCATGTTTCGCTTCTGAAATGCTTTCTTACGGTTGCTGATCATGAACGCGGGGCACGGACAGACCTCATCACGCAGGAAGAGTTTACGTGGCGCCTGCGTTCGCAACACGTCCAAGCGAAGGCGTTTGGGTTCATCGCGGCGAACGGGCTGGATTTCGTCAAAGATGTCACGCTTCCGGGAATGGCCAACTTTACCGACGTGTCAATCAGCGATTTCCAAGTGCGCCACATTTCCTACAGGAGGGTCCAGGTGGAGGGAGGGAGGGACTGCTGACGTGGTGCATATGTGCAGCTGCCTGGAGACGATCCTGCAGGTGGAATCAGTCTCAGCGTCGTGACACAGCTTGTGAGCAGGTTTTCTAGGCTGATCAGGTCGGAGGCTGAGCTGGCATGGCTTTTTTTCTACAGACGAATCCGTCCGCTTTCGGTGTCGAGATCGGAACGCTTGTCGTCGGGCTCTACTATCAGGATCTCTACCTTGGGTTTGTGCTTTTTGTGAAGCGTGATCTTTTTCCTGCTAACCAGAATGATATATCCAGTCCCGCTCAAACGGCCTCCCCGACGAACCTCACCGCAGGCGTGAACCACATCCACCTCGTCGGCCGCCTGATCGACTACTCGAACAACACCGCCGCGCTCGATCAACTCTCCTACATCTTTACGCAGTACCTCAACGGCGAATCGACGCCCGTCGAAGCCCGAGGCGTGAGCGTCACGCTCCCCTCGGGTCAGGTCATCGACTGGCTGCAAGCCGGCATCTCAGCGCTCACGCTCAACGTCCCGCTTTCTTCGCCTACCGGACGGATTTCTCCCATCACAGGAATCAACATCGAGGCTTTATCGCTTGCATTCGACCCAACGACTGCGTATGCCCCAATGGCCAATTCGAGTGACGTCTCAGCGAGCTTTGGGCTGCCCTTCGGGTTCTCGTTGGACATCGTTTCGCTTTCGAACGAGTTCTCGATCGTGGACAACAGAACAGCGATTGCGAGCTTGAACGCGCCGATGGGCGACGCGAATACGACAATCTTGACGATGAATGCTGGGTACACGACGGGCGAGTTGACGCTCGACTTGCCGCTCGCGCCGTTGCAGATTGGGCCAACGTACGATGAGCATCTGTGAGTTTGTTGTGCTCGACTTTTGACTATAGTTTGAGACTGATGGTACTTTGGATTCTAGGGCCTTCTCCCAATTCACGTACGACCTCACGACGACCAACGGATCCACCTTTGTGGGTGCCCTTCGATGCGCGCGAGTGAGCGGAGGCTGAATTTCGAAGTACAGGCTCTGGTTGGGAACACCACAGCGGTCACCAACACTCCTCTTGGTTTGTCTACTCCTTATTTAGAGATCTTCTCACGGGCTGACTCCCCGTTCTTCCTCAGGTCAAGTGAAGCTAGATGGCATCGGGTTTACCGTGCCTGCTGGTCTCATCGGACTCGAGTCCCTCGTGAGCCAAGATCCGTCTCTGCTAGCTGGTGGAGCTACTAACAGATGCGGGTTTCAGGCCGCCTACCCTACGACCATTCTCTCAGTCGACGTGACCGGCGGAACTACGGACGCGATTGAGCTCGCAATCACTGGTCTGCGACAAGACTTGGGTGTTGCGAATCGCATGGCGCTGATATGATTGCGCTTGCAGTCGGACTTACCAACCCCAGTAACATCGACCTCGAAGTGGGAGACGTTACCTTCCAGCTCTTCAATGGAAAGTCGTTCCTCGGTACCGCCACTCTTCCTGTGCGGTTCTTTCACCATCACGTGTCCGAAAGCAGTTTGCTGATCTGGTTATTCCTGACAGGCGCTCCACCTGACGCGAGGATACCAAGAGCACAACTCGACTAGTCTTTTCCAGGCCAACAACAACCCCGTTGCTCTGCAGACCCTTACAGACTACGCGCAGGGCGTCAGCAACAACTTGACGATCTCGGGATGTAAGTGTTAGAGAGTGGTGATTGTCTTCGCGTGCTGACTCGAGGTTTCGCACCCAGTCAACGGATCTACGGCGGTTGACTCACTTACTCAGGCGTTCATGGCGATTCACCTCAACGCGACGCTCAACGGGCTGACGACCAAGCTGCTCAACTACGCCAACTTGACCGTGTTGACCACAACCGGCGTGACGAACGATCTTGTAGGACCCCGTTCTCTGTCAAAGTTGTGGCCAAACCTCCTTCTCACAGTCCAACTCTTATTGTTTAGTCCAACTCGATCGTGTCGCTCCAGAACCCGTTCAGTTCTTCCTTGAGCATCACCAACATCCAGAGCAACGTTACCTCGCACGGACTGTTCGTCGGCTCGATCAACACCGATACTGACTTTACAGCGGCTGGGAAGACGGCGAACATTTCTCCGATACTTGGCCTGTGAGTGGTGAATCGAATTGTGAAGACGGGCTGAGGGCTGACTGCTTCTCCAGCGACCTCAACCTCTACCCGCCCGACATCTTTTCGCTCCTTCGGGTGTTGGCTGTTGAGGCCAATCTTGACACAGCCCAAATCGACGTGCGTGTTCCAACTTTGTCAGAAGCACGAGCTTTCTGAAGCCTATAACTACTGCAGGGAATCGTGGCTTTGGGCGGGTACACTCTCACCCCATCTACGAGCACCGCCCGGAAGAGCAAGCGCAGCCTCCCTCAGCGCTCGATGGAGGACTCGTTGGAGGACACGTTGGTCACGATGGGCGGCGCTCAGGGCGGACTGCAGGCAAGAAGCCTGTCGAAGCGAAATATCTACACTGGGTGCGCATCACTTTTCGAGCTTCGCTTTCTCTTTCTCTGACGTTGAACGAGCAGGTTTGATCTGCCGAGCTACGTCCTCGAGGCGTTTGCCGGCCTCACGGTCGACGTCCAGCTTCTTTCAGTACTCCACATCGGTCAATTTAGGACGGACCTGGCTTACAGCCAGGATGCGGTGCCCGCTTACACCGACTCGACGCTCACGGTAAACCGCAGATTTCGCGTAGCGGAAGGGAAAGTTGCTGACGTGGCGACTGCTTTGCTTTTTTCCAGCTCCTCCTTCCTGTCCTTGCTAGGCCTATTGTCCAAAAAATTGTCGACCAGGTGTGTTGATGAGCTTTTCTTAGCTGCAAACATATCGGCTGATCATGAGGTGTAGGCTGTTCTCAACGTCTCGACGGTGATGATCTCGGATCCATCAAACACCGCCTTCACGACTGGGCTGTAGGTCTCTCAATACCTGACAGCAAGTACGAAGCTGATTTGTCGAGAAACAGTGTTGGAAGCTTGAGCGACTCGGGGCCTTTTGACGCCGTCATCACCTTCCCGACTGGACTCATCGTGGCTTGGGACGGAGCGCCTCTCGGGACTATTGCTATGCCTAACGTGGGTCTAGCTTGTTTTTTGAGGGTAAGCACGATCTTATGAGTAGCTTCCCTGCAGATCTCGATCACCGGCGACGTCGGAGCGACGCTCGACTTGTCTGCCTCGTTCAGCGTGACGGATCGTGAGTGTCCCTCTCATCCGTCCAGTTCTCCTCTCCGACTGACGAAACGCCCCTTCCAACAGTTGACCATCTCACAAACTTCACTGGGTACCTTCTCACCGAGCCCGCCTTCACTTGGCAAATCTACAGCCAGAATATCTCCATCTCGGCCCTCGGCATCAGCGTCGATGGTGCGTCAAGATTCTCCTGTCAGTTCCAGCAGATGACGCTGACCACGGTTTCTGCAGGCATCTCCATCTCGAAGACTGTCAACCTTAATGGGATGAATGGCTTCAAGAACCAGGTCACGATCGAGAGCTTCGACTTGCCTTCAAACGACCCAGCTGGAGGAGTCACGCTCACCCTCCAGACCTCGTTGACGAACCCGTCGTCGGTCGGAGTGGATCTTTCGTAAGGTCATCTTGACATGAGTCAGATGTGTAATTACTGAAAGTGCTGTTTTTTTGTAGAACTATTGGGTTCTCAAACACGTTTGGAAGCACGACACTTGGACCGGCATCCTCGACCGCCGCTTTCTCCCTTCTTCCCAAGGCGACGATTCAGCTGCCCCTCGCGGGACGTCTTGTGCCTCAGACAACTACTCAAGGTACGGCATAGCACCCAGTTTAAGAGTTTATACGATGCTCACTACTCCTTCTCCAGGTCTTGCCGACGTATCGACGCTGTTCAACGGCTACCTCCACGGCGTTCCGTCCAACCTCGTAGTCCATGGAACGAATGCGGGCCCGTCTGGAGTCTCTTGGCTTAACACGGGAATCCAGCAGCTCTCCATCGCCGTTGTTTTGGTGAGTTTTTACCTCATCATGGCCTTGAGCGAGGCCAGCTCTGATCCTCCAGTTCTTGCAACTAGCCCGCCGCCGAAAACCTTCAGGTAAGTTGCACTCGGGTCTCCGTCTAGATTTATGCTCAAAGATTATACAGGTCATCAATGGGATCACAATCAACCAAGTGAGCTCTTTCTCTCTCTGGCCTCGACAGCAAACCGCTAACGTGTCATTCGATCAGGTCACGCTCATGTTCAACGAGTCCAACGGGTATTCGCCTTCGTTCTCGACCAACAACACTGTGGCGACTTTCCAACTACCATTTGCTTTTCCTGTTGCGATGTGAGCACATTTTCTCGCTTTTATTCTGACGTTTCTGACGTGGCATTTGCGATGATGCAGCACTCAGCTGGCGGTACGTGTCTGACTTGCTTAGGAGTCAAAGGATGGCTGCTCACACCAATAGTTTTAGACCCAAATCGACGCTTCGGACTCCAGTGGCTCGAGTCGCCTTTCTCGTAGGGCTGCCGGCGACTTCGCCTCCCTCGACGTCCCTTCCTCGCCGGCGACGACCGACGAGGTGGCCCGCACAGTGCTCCTCCAGTTCAGCGACGTTCCTTTCAAATCCACCGACAACTCTCTTTTCTCCAACTTTCTGCTCTCTACGACGGATGGAGCAAATCAGCCTTTTGGATTGAGCGGAAGTGCGGATAGTGAGGCCACGTCATTCAGTCCGCCACCAGAGGGAAGCTAATGAGATCTGAACAGCGGTCACCTCGACGGCAATCGGCGCACTCAGTCTTTCTGGGATCGCTTTTTCGGTGGAAACCAGCCTCGAGGGCCTTCAAGGCTTAAATGCTCAGCCGGCGACAGTTTCGGATCTTGACGTGTAGGGCCAATAACGAGGGGTCAATGCGGAACGAGAGTTGACGTGTCCTTATTCTCTAGGTTCCACGGCTACCCCAGATACCTCCAGATCAACGTCAATGCGCACCTCTACAACCCCTCCTCTCAGATCACCATCGGCACTGGCGATGTCGCCTGTACGTGAGGCTCGTTGGCCTCTTCTGCTGACGTGCTGACCCTCGTTTCCCGCAGTTGGACTGCAGTTCCAGAATGAGCTGATTGGAACAGCCGACATCACCAACCTCATCCTCGTCCCCGGCGCCAACGTGATCGCCACAGCAGTCCACTACGCCCCGAGCGGGAGCGCCGAGACGGCCGCCGGCCAGGTTTTGCTCGAGAACTTCATCCAGGGCATTGCTTCGACGACGCTCATCGTCGGGAATGATGGAACAACCAACATCGATTCCCTGAAGGCGGCGCTGGAGTCGATTCAGCTCACGACGACGATCCCGCCGCTTGAGCAGAACCTCATTACGGAGGCCAAGCTGACGTTCCCCCTCAATGTACGTGGTTTCTGGCCGGCTCCCGGTAGTTCAGTCGACTGACAATCTACTTCAGATCGCGGACACGTCGGTGGCCGACGCAACTTTTATGCTGGGGAACCCGTTCACCGCCGAGATCAACCTCATCAGCGTCGTCACCAACGCCACGTACAACGGCATCTTCCTTGGCCAGATCAACGTGCGCCCTCTTTTCTTGCACATCTGCTTCATATGCTGATTTGATGCGTTATAGGAGCAAAATCTCAACCCTGCGATCAGCGCTCCTGGTCACACGACCATCAATTCGCCCACGCTTCCGTAAGGCTCTTCTTCCACAACGTCGTTTACTGTGTTAGCTCACTCATGTTGTACAGTTTTGAGCTCAACACGGACCCAAAGGCTCTCATTCAGTTTGTTGAGGCTGCCGCGACGGCTCAAAGCGTCGATCTGGGCATTCTTCGTGAGCCGAGCATTTTCTCAAACTTCGGAGGCGGACCGCTGATTCCCATTCTCGCAGTCCCCGAGTTCGCCTACGTGCTTGGTTTAAGCTCTACCGCCTCCTCCGTGACATCCTCGGTCAACCAACAGCCCGAGACCTGTGCTCCGTAAGCCCCAAGCCGTACCGCCACGTGTCTTTACGGCGCTGACCATAGTCTTATAGGACTGGCACGACTCGCGAAGTCCAAGCTCTCATTTTGGCAGCAATCAAGAATCTCAAGACCAACCTCACGATCCAGTCGGTGGTCAAGCTGGACGACTACGAAACGCCATTGAACTTCGACCAGAACGATGTGACGACCGACCTCGACTCTTCGGTTCTCTACCTGACTGGCATTCTCGGAAAGACCAGTGTGTAGTCTCTTCTTCGAGATGAAGCTAGGTCTGATGGCTCTGCTTGCAGTTGTTTCGCACATCGTCGATGATGCTGAGCTTTCGTTCTCGTCGGGAGAGGTGACCAACGTGACGGACAGCGGTTTCACCGTCGCTCTCAATGGATCCCTTTTGAATGCGTGAGTGCTTCGTGCTGTGAGGAGATTGTTTGATGACAGCCATTGAGAATTGAATCGTTTGCAGGGGACCATTTGACGCCCAGATCGAGTTCCCCGACGGCGTCACAGTCATCTGGGACGGCTCGGATATTGCGACCATCGCACTCCCTCCCATCTGCTCCTCGGGAGGCAGCGGAGTTCCAAGTCTGCAGACAACAGGAATTCTAACCATCACCGACCTTTCTCGGTTCACCGACTTCGCGACGTACATCTTGCTGAACCCGAGCTTCACGTGGACAATCACGACCAACACGCTTCGAGTGCTTGCTCTTCAGACCATCTTTGTGAGTCTTGGTGACTTAGTTTTGAAATTGTTTCACTAACAATCTGGTGCCAGGACAACGTGACTTTGACAAAGAACGTGTCGTTCTCTGGTACGCCTAAAACTCGAGGCTGACGTGTTCACATCAGCCCGCTGACGAAATCTCGCACAGCGTTCAACGGGCTTCCCGGTGGTAAGCAGAGCTCCGAGATACCTTTAGGTATTTTCATAACATCTCTCCTTCACCAGTCACCATCAGCAACCCAGATTTCCCCGGCGACGCCTCCAACGGAATCGAGCTGGAGACGGATACTCTCATTCCATCTCCCTCGAACTTGGTCAGTCATTTCCTGCCCTTGGAGCCTCGGTGAAAATCTCACGTCTTACAACCAGGGCATTCAACTCGGCACGACGACTTTTATCGCCAGCTTCGAGGGACAGGAAGTCGGCCCGATCGCGGCCAACGATCTTACTCTCGCGCCCTTGACGACTACGAGCGCTCACCTCACCGGAACTAGTCTGTGTCTCCCAAAAATGCTTGTGCATCTCTTCTCCTAACGTTGCTACCTTTCCACAGTCGTCAAGCGATCGTCCACTGCGGGCCTCAATTCGCTCGGCGTCCTCTTCTCAAACTTCCTCCAGGGCGAGAACCAGACGCTCCAAGTCACCGGCCAGGAGGTCGTATCTCCCGCCCAGCCAAACTCTCCGGTCAACTGGCTCTCAGCAGCGTTCAAAAAGCTCACGCTCAACGTCACGCTCCCTGGCGAGACGTTCACCATCATCTCGAGCGTGAGTTTTCCTTGTCCGTTCGGAGGCCGACCTTCATGAGCTGACGAGACAAATCTCTACAGATCCAACTTCAAGATCTCACAGTCACCATCACCGAGCAGAGTGAAGCCTACGCAGTGTATGTCACCTTTGCGCCTTCGCCGTCGCTACACGGGTCACTGACCTCGTCCCCCACAGTCCTTCGCAGAACAACGAGACGGACGTCGTCTATAAGAATCCGTTCGGATTCAGCTTGACGGCGGTCAAAGCTGGAGGAGAGTTCTACATGTAGGTTACCTGCTGGCGATCGAAGAACTTTGGCTGACAACGCACCGGGCAGAAACTACGACGGAGTGGACACAGCCCTGCTCACGCTCCCCGTCGCCGACGTCGTCAGCGCTCAGACTTCTACTGGGCAAGATGTAAGTGAACTAAGCTTTTTGAGGAAATGCTGTGCTGATTGATGTTGCTCCAGGCCAACCTCGTCATCGATTTCAAGAACAAGGAGGACCTCGTCTCGCTCAACAACCCGTCTTTTGACAACTTCTTCAACGTGAGTCGAGATAGATCCAACAACCTTCCATACTAACTAGCCATCTTTTAGGCCATCACCAACACGGCCGATGTCTCCTTCATCCTCCACGGAGGCGCAAATGGTACGTTTCGAGAGGAACGGCAGAGGTGGGACACGCTGACACGTGTCTCAATAGTCTCCGCCGAGACGGCCGCCGGAACAATTCCGATCACGGGGATTCCCTTCTCTGTCAACACCTCCTTCCTCGGCTTGCAGTCCCTTAACGCTAGGCCGACGGTCGTGTCCAACTTGGACGTCTACCATGGTACGAGTTTTTGCCTCGTCGCTTGAGGCACGAAAGCTGACGCTTGCCTTCTGCAGGATACCCTACCTACTTGCAAATCAACGCGGATGCGACAATCTACAACCCATCTAATCTTACCATCATTACCAACGACGTTGTCTTCGGGCTTCAGTACGCTCTTCCCTTGCTTGAGGGGTGACAGCCGCTGACTCGCGATGGCTGGGACAGGTTCGAGGGCCAAGTTGTCGGTTCCGTCGACATTGGGGATCTTCTTCTCGTTCCCCAAGATAACTTGATCGGCACCGAAGTCCACTACGCTCCCACTGGCGGTGCCTCGACGGTTGCTGGCGAGGCGTTGTTGGCAAACTACGTGCAAGGCGTCGACAGGTGCGCTCCACCACCTCCCTTTCTTTTCACTCTGCTGACTAGGGCATACATGCAGTAATGTTTCGATTGTGGGAACTGCCAACACCACGCCCTACGGCTCTCTTCAGGAGGCGCTCGGCACCATTTCGATCCAAACGAGCATTCCGGCCATCCACCAACTTCTCATCACCGAGGCCTGTGAGTGGAGGTTTTCTTCACTGAAGTGCATCCTTTCTGAATCCTTTGTGCAGTGTTGTCTTTCCCCATCGACATCGCGAGCAACGGCGGCATCGCCAACGCGAAGTTCGACCTCGCAAACCCATTCACGGCGTCGATCAACCTTCTAGGAGGTAGGCTACTTCTACATCTACACACCCTGATTAAACGCGGTACTGATTCTGGATGCCCCCATAGTTGTTGCGAACGCGACCTACGAGAACTTCTTCTTGGGTCAGATCAACCAGCCGACACTCAGCCCCGAGATCACCGCCGGTGGCCACAAAAACATCACCTCCCGAACCGCAAGTATCCAACTTCAAGTCTCGCCTCCTCCATGGCTCACTCTTCTTTCTGCAGCTCCCCTTTACGCTCACGGACGATCCCAAGTTCCTGATTCAGTTCTTGGAGGCGGCCGCCACCGCACAGGGCGTCGACTTGGGCATCCTCTGTAGGTTCTTCTTAACGATGACCTTCATGACAAACTGACACTAGTCTGGCTCAGTGCCCGAGTTTGCCTACGTCCTTGCTGAAGCGAGCACTACGTCGAATGTGACGACGAGCGTCAACACGGGCAAAGAGACCTGTGCTCCGACCGTGAGTTCCTTTCTTCACTCCATCAAACCAAACCTCACACCTTCTCTCTCAGGGAACCACCGCCGAGGTTCAAGCTTTGATCCTCAAATCTGTCGCCAATCTCAAGACCGACCTCGAGATCCAGAGCACTCTCAAACTCGACGACTTCCAGACCGACTTGGCGTTCAATCAGACCTCAGTCCCGACGGTGCTGGACGACAGCGTGCTGTACTTGACCGGAATAATCGGAAAGACAAGTAAGTCTCGCTCGTTCTTGTATGTACTTGAGACTAGTTGCTGAATGGGCCCTTTTGCAGTCGTCACGAACATTGTCGACGGCGCGACGCTTTCGTTCAGCAGTGGAAACGTCACGAACGTCACCGACTCTGGATTCACCGTGGCTCTTCAAGGTAGCCTTTTGAATGCGGGGCCTTTCGACGCTCTCATCTCGGTGAGTTTTGCTGTCCGCAAGGATGAGGAGGACGCACTGACACGTGTTATTTCCTTCGCTCAGTTCCCAAACGGAGTTGATGGTATGTCTTCTCTTTATTTGCTCAAAAGTTATGCTAACCCAGCGCCGTCAGTTATCTGGGAGGGAAACAACATGGCCAACATCATCCTGCCGCCGATCTGCTCTCCTGGTTCGACGGGTGTCCCCGACCTCCAAACAACCGGCATTCTCCAGATCACGGACCGTGAGTGAAAGCGCTTGGGTTGCAGAAATGAGGCTGACTCATCACTTTCTAGTCTCCGCTTTCACCGACTTTGCGGCGTACCTGCTGCTCAACCCTTCGTTCAACTGGACCATCACCACGCCAACGTTGCGAGTCGAGGCTTTGCAGACCATCTTCGACGTAAGATCACACGAGCTGAAGAGACAGGACCTGAACTAACCCGAAGCCTGTATCAGAATGTCACCCTTACGAAGGAGATCTCATTCTTGGCCTTCAACAAGCTGCAGCCCGGCGTCCAGATCTCAAACGTGAGCCCCTTTCTAGCTCGTTCGACAACTCTCCAAGCTAACGCTCCCTTTGTAGCCCGACTTCCCTGGAGACTCTTCAAGCCTACCGGGTATCGAGCTCACGCTGAACAGTCTCATCCCCTCGCCTTCTAACCTCGGCATCGTGCTTGGCGACGTGGCATTCATCGCGTCGTACGAAGGCTCCGAGAGTGCGCCGCAACCTCCTGTTTTGATCTGTGCCCTGCTGACCCCATGTTAACAGTTGGACCTGTGAACGGCAAGGATCTTACTCTGCCTCCATTGACCACGACGGAGGCGCCATTGACGGGCACGATCATCTACCGCGACGATGCGGCCGGATTGAACTCGCTCGGCGAGGTCTTTTCGCGGTTCTTGGTTGGCGAGAACACTACTTTGCAGGTCACGGGTAGGTCTATCCCTTCCTTTGCTGAGTGGTACAGAGCTGATGCCTACTCTGAACGGCAGGCGACAGCGTCGTGTCTCCTTCTCAGCCCAAGTCACCCGTCAACTGGCTTTCGGCCGCGTTCAAGCAGTTCACTTTCAACGCTACCCTTCCCGGACAGACCTTCACGATCATCTCCAACGTAAGCTCTCTATCTCTCTAACTACGTGTTCGGCCAACTAACGTGCTCTTTCAGATCACGCTTGAGGATTTGACGGTCACCATCGATGATGCCGCCGAGGCCTACGCCGCTCTGGTTGTGAGTGCTGTAGACTCGCTTCCTCTCGAGGCACGCTGACTCTGGGTGTGTCATAGACCAACAACAAGACCGACGTGGTATTCAAAAATCCTTTCGGGTTCACGCTCGAGGTAACCCAGGCGGGCGGGGACTTCACGATCAACTACAACGGCGTCGATTCGGCGCTTCTCACGTTGCCGAAGGAGGACGCAGTCACTCCTGGAACTTCGACCGGCCAGCCAGTATGTTTAAATCTCAATTCAGTTCCGTTTCCTTTTGTTAATTGCTCCTGTTTTGCGTCATTCCAGGCGGACCTTACGATTCACATTGCGACCCCCGCCGTTCTCTCGTCGCTCAACAATGCTGGCTATGCGGACTTCTTCTCTGCTGTGACCAACACTGCCGACGTTGGGTTCATTCTTCACGGAGGTGCTAACGGTGAGGAGTCTTCGTTCTGTCTCATTTGAAGGCGGCGTCTGACTTGCCTATTGCCCCCAGTAACGGCAACCACGAAAGCTGGTAACTAGTCACGCCCTCCTTTCTCCCTTTCGCGTCAGCTGATGAGGTTGTGTCTAGGTGCTATTCCCATTGGTGGCATTCCTTTCAGTGTCGACACGTCTTTCCCGGGTCTCAACGGATTCGGAGGAACGGCTCAGGTTCCACAAAGTACGTGTCGCTCTTCGTCTTTCCAGCCAAAGCACCGCTGACGCTCATTTTCACAAAGTTCCCCTCGTTGTTGGCAGTGGAGGGGGCGACGAGTTCAGCCAAACGGAGGGATCCGAGTTCATCAGGTGAGCGCTTGTTGAGCTACTTTTGGACAGCATCCACTAACACGAGCACACAGGATCACTCTTACGGTCTACCTCGACAACCCTGCGCCGCTCATCCTTCTCACGAACCAGGTTTCATTTGCCACCATCTACCAAGGCTACCAAGTTGGTCGAACCTACATCAACACGCTCGACCTCTACACCGGCAACGTCTCGATCCCCGCCGGTTCGTCCTTCTTTCTCTGCTGCCCACGCCAAAGCATCACTGACTTTGATCTGCAATGACACAGAGTTCCATTACCAGCCTGCAGACCCAAGCAACTCGATAGCCCAGAGTCTTCTCGCAACGTACCTGGAGACTACGGGACAGATCGCGCTTACCGTTGATGGAGACACGTCATCGTCGCCATACGGGTCGCTTCAGGAAGCCCTTTCGGGGATTAAGCTTTCGACTTCTTTCCCAGGCTTGGGCAAGTCCCTCGTGAACGACATTGTGGTACGTTGCTTTTCCTTGTGATGCTGTCCAGCGCTCTGTCTGACCTTTGTGGTCTTCAACAGATCTACTTGGATCTCATCACCGTCCTCTGCACAAACGAGGTAGGTTTCTCCTTGAGAAATCAACTAAGAAGCACATATCTGATCCAGTCGAGCAGGTCTCGTTCGAGTTCCGCAACGACAACAACCTCGACACCTCCCTCACGCTTCTCTCTATCGACGGAACGGCAAGCCAGGTGCGTGTACTGTCCAAACCCTGCTTCGAAACAAACTAATCACTTCTCGGGTTCCAGAGTGGCACTGAATACGCCTCGTACGACTTCAAGTTCTCGGGCTCTGGCTTCAGGACCGAGGCGGGCCAATTGCCTGGTGCCTATTCGGAGAAAGTCACGCCCACGAAGCTCACGCAGGGAGCACTCGCGTCCCTCGTTCTGTTTGGCACGGAGGCTGAGGGTCTTGATATTGTGAGCTCTTCTCTACTTCGAGGGCCGATGACGGAGTTTGATGATAGCGCTTTTTCTCAGGATCTCACTGCTTCTGTTCTCATCGACGAGTACAACGCACCATCGCTTGTCTACTCTCAGAAGGCTGTTCCGTACAGTACGTAATTCTGAAGAAGCTTTCTACGTCCGTGCTAACCCTACTCCGCTACCAGCTATTATGGTTACGGCCGGCAACACGTCCCTCGACCTGGCCTCGCTCGGCAGCGACCCCATCGGAACCCTCACGGGCATTATCGGCTCTCTCGGCGAGATCACCACCTGTATCAACGGCGGCACGGCACTGTCGCTTATCAGCGTCGCCGTCGGCGACGTCACTTCCCTCCTGGGCGACCTTACGAACCTTCCTGGCGTCCTCACGTCGCTCATTGGCGGAGTTGGTGGCCTACTGTCAGAGGTTCTTCACCCTAACACTAGCTCCGTGGCTTCGGCAGTCAGCTCCGTTGTCGCCAACGTCACTTCTGATGTCGGAAGCATCGTCTCGGGCGCCACGTCACTCGTGGGAAGTGTGGTGAGCGGTGCGGGCTCGGCTGCTGGAAGTGTCGTTTCGGACGTGACTTCAGCTGCTGGAGGAGTCGTCAGCGGTGCAACGAGTGTCGTCGGAGATGTCACTAGCCTCGGTGCGCATTTTCTCCCCTGAGACCCAAACGTGGCTGACTCTTACTTGCTCTTCAGTGGGCGGTGTCCTCTCGGGCGTTACGGCGGCCGCAGCTACAACTACGGCCAAAGCGACTACAACAACATCTAGTGCAAACGTTGTGGCTGCTGCTACTTCGGCGGCTGGGTCCGTGGCAGCCGCCGCGACGAGCGTTGTAGGCGGCGTGCTGAGTGATGTTTGTAAGTGTCTACGTGGCCTTCCTCTTTCATTGAAACGCTTTCCTGACCTTTTAATTCCTCCAGTGGGTAAACGAGATATGTCTCCCACCACTCCTCTCCCGACACCGACTCAGCTCGACGATTACTTCTCCACCGTTCCCGCGTCGGCGTCCCCGACTCCCGCGCCGAAAATCCCGGACACATTTGCCTACGCTGATCCCGCGAAGGTTCAGAACATCCTCAAAGCATTCGGAGTGAGGACGTTGGACGACAGTGGGAAGAAAGGGGAGGAGAGTACCTCGAGGGGGAAGGGGGTCCCAGTAAAGACGAAGCTGGCGTTCGGACGCGATTAGGAATAATAGGGAACAATTGCAGCAAAATAGTGGCTTTTAGTACCCTCAAAGTGTAACAATATTGAAATAGGGAATCTATTTGGCCCCACGTTCTTGCCGCCTGGCGTCCCTCTTCTCCGCTGACGCGTACTTTGTACTTTGGGCCTCCGGAAATCGGTCCGCCTCACCGCGATGGCGAACTCGCAAGTCGTGCAGAAAGATGGTCCACGAATTGACGACTACAACTTTCCATATTCATTCCCAAGGCTCAGTAGACGAATTGCTCTTCCCCCTTCTCAAGCCTGCTGCTCGATATCTTTCAACCCCTCACGAACCCTCGGAAGAATGAAGCGCCCGTAGTCGGTCGCGTCTCCGAGGTTGTCATATCCGCGAATGGAGATGAGGTCGGCACCGAGCTTTACGTAATCAAGGATCGAGTCGGCGATCGTTTGCGGTGAGCCAACGAGCGCCGTCGATGCGCCACGTGCACCTGAAGGTTACGATCCCGTCAAAATCTGGCAAGCTGGAAGGCTGTGACAAAGAAAAAACTCACCAGTAGCGGTGACAGTTGGGTACCACAGGGCACGGTCTTGGACCTCTCCACGCTTGGCGATGTCCAGCAGTCGCTCTGAAGGTAAAGCCACGTCAGCTCTCGCCCTGAGTTTTGAAGCCGCCCCGACGAAGGAAGGGACTCACGGGAGCCAACATTGGCCGGTGCGTCCTTCGTAGCCGCCGTAGCTCCATAAATACCGCCCTTCGCATTTCTCTCCAGAGCCTCGAGCGTGCGATGAGCCTTGGCCCACGCCGTCTCCTCCGTCTCGCCCAGGATGGGTCTGAAGGTCACCCAGATCCTCGGGCGGTCCTTTCGTCCAGCCTTCTCCGCCTCGGCGTAGATTCTGTCGATCTGGTCTTTGGTCTCCTTGAGAGGCTCTCCCCACAAGCCGAAGATATCGGCGAGGGAACCGCCAATGCGGTAGGCCTCGTCTGAGGAGCCTCCGACGGAGACGGGGATGTCGCCGGCGAGAGGACGGACAGAGGCGCTGTTTTGTAGGTGGAAATAAGCATCAACGTGTAATCAAAATAAGTGGAGCAAATCTTACGAGAACTGCTTGAACTGGTAGTACTTTGAGTCCCAATCGAACGGCTCGGGGGAAGACCAAGCCCGACGAAGGATCTTGATGTAGTCCTCGAGCCTGCCGTAGCGCTCGTCCTTGCCCAAAAAGTCGCCCTCTTTCGCCTGCTCGGCATCGCTTCCACCGGCAATAAAGTGAACCTGCATAAACCAAGATTATCAACTGCTTTTTCGGGGAGGCGGGAGTTTAATGCTCACAACGGTGCGGCCCTTGCCGAGGTGGTCGAGGGTTGCGAGCATTTTGGCGGCCACGGTGGGGTACATGGTGTTGGGGCGGAGCGCAATGATGATTTTGATGTTCTTCGTGGCGGCAAGAATGGTGGCACCTGAACTAGGCCTGTCAGTCACGACGCACACATCCCCTCCTTCCGAGCGACAAGACGTACCAATCGTGAAAGGGTCTGGCCCGTTCGAGCCATAAGGGATCAAAGTGTAGTTGAATCCATAGTTGTCGAGAACGACCGAGTGACGGACAATGTACTCCGGGTTCACTCCCGAGTCGGCGTGCGGGTGCAGCTCATCTGCGCCGTTGGCGGGCGTAAGGGAGATGAACTCGGTGGGCATTGTCAAGATGGAAGGTGGTACAGCGGTGGCAGAAAAGGAAAGAGCAGAGCAGCCTCGGCATAAGCTACTCGTTGCTCCGACGATTGCGAAATCATGTCCGAGATGGTGCGTTCTTACTCATCGCCACGTCGGAGCACGCGCAGATGAGGAGCGATGGCGCGATGGTGGGATGGTGGATGGTGGCAGGGTCTTCAACGTGTCGCTCACTCTTCTCAGACATTCTCAAAAGTTCCACAATATTGGTTGACACCTTATGGATGAACGCCGGGCTTCCGACAGCGGAGGGTGCGAGAGGTCGAAATCTCGCGTCCAGCGTGCGTCGCGCCACTGCGACGATCACGTGAGCAAACGGCTGTCAACAAGACACGGCGATGTTGACCACTTTTATCGTTACTACAGCACGTGGTGTCCGCTAGGTACTACAATACGTTGCGAAGAAGGGCTAAAGCAGTCACAGTGCTACGTTGCCGTCGAACAGTCGACGCTTTGACGACTGTTCGACGCTTTCAAAGCTCTTCGGAAGTGTAGTCTCCAGTTTTTGATAAACCAATTCTTCGGGGTTGAAGGGCCTGTTTTATAGTGACTAAGTTTTTTGTCAACCCTCATCCAGCGAAATGTCTCGTGGGACAACTCGTGCAGGACCAAACTTGTCCACGTGGCAGTTCAACCCACAATGGACTTTTTCGACCCTTATTCTTTCGTTGGTGCGTACATTCATGGATGTCTCCGCGCTCAGATGAATGTCCCACAAAGACCTGGACTGGAGGTCTCACTGCCAGCAAAGACCAAGGTACATGATCAAAGGTTCCAAGAGCCACCCTCTCGACCTCGATTCGTCAAAAAAAAAAAAGGTGACCCGTGCCGGGATGGGGGAATCCTCAGACCCCCGTCCGGCCTCTTCATTATCAACTCTTCACTTGCTGAACAACTCTCACACATCTACTATCGACTCCGTCAGTCTATTCAAGGCCTCGCGCTCGGTCCATCGCGTCAGGGAAATGGCCAGCGTCGACCCTGATGCGGACGTGCCAGGCTTGCTCGCCCCCCAAAGGGTGGCGGTCGGGATTCTGGGCACGTTGCTATCCTCTTGCTTGCACCTCCAGCCAGTATCTCATCACTTTTTGAACAGGCCCAGCCGTGATCGGATGGATGCTTCAACTCTTCCTCTGCGGGTTATGCGTCAACGGGTTCTGGCGGAGCCTCCGACGCGGCCGCCTCGCGCGCGATTCAGTGGGGGTCCGCATCGTGGTCGTTCTGGTCTTTCTCCTCAACTTTGAAGTCGCTTTCGCATGTGCCGTCCTGCTGTTTAGCTATGGAGTGTCGCAGGAACGCATGACGTACCAGCTGTTCAGCCAGAGTCGGTTGCAGTGTGTTCAGCCCGTCATCATTGGATTGGTGGGAGCTTTGGTGCAGAGTTGGTTCTGTAGAAGGTCATCGTTGGTACGTCGTCTCAGGAATTGTTTTGTGGAAGGTGGAACGAGAAGAGGGCGCCGGCACGTTCACTGACCCGAGGCATGGCTGGCCGAACACACAGCTCTTTGTCAAGAGGCGGAACGGAAAGATCTATGCCGCCCTTGGGGGGTCTATGATCTTTGCTGCACTGGGAGGTAAGCACTTTTACCACACATGTCATATTATTTGGTGCCGCCGATTAACGCAGCACTGCTTCTGCTTCTGATTGCAGGCTCTGCATTGGCCACTTTCGCCAACTTTGCATATCAGCGAGTCCCTTCCCCCTCTATCTGTCGTGGTGGTCTATGGCAGTAACTAACTCTGAGTCTTCTCCTCCGTTCCAGATCCGGTGTTCCGGGCGATTACGTCAACACGCTGTACACGGTCGCTCAAGCGACGTGGCTCTTCTCGTCCGCCCTCGTCACCGTCATCAACTCGGTGCGTCCTCCCCTCCCTTGCTGCTCGGCCTCCAGTCATCTGAAAGTATTTTCCAGGGTACTCTGTGCTATCTTCTCAAGAAGCGCGTGCAAGGGTTCAACGAGGACACGGCAAACGTGCTCAACACGACGATCAAGCTCGCACTAGAAACCGGGAGCTACGTGCGTTCCAGATGCCCTCCATCCAGCCGGTACCTCCTAGCTGATGCAACTGCTCCCAGACTGCGATAGTAGCAACCCTAGGAGGTCAGTTCACAGGGCTGAGCGCGCATCCGGGCTCTTGAACTGACGTTGACGTGTCGTCCTCCAGCATTGCTCTCCGTTTCTGTCAACCTTGGAAGCTACTACACCGCGAGCATCAACTTTGTGTTCTGGGTGTACGCTACCCTTCTCCTCCTGCCCCTCCATGGCCATTTCGTTGACTCCTACTCGTGGTTCAACAGGCCCCTGAGCTCGTTCTACACGCTCAGTCTATTCTCGACCCTCGACTCGCGGGACCAGCTCGCCCGCGTCCGTCTCTATTCCCTCCCCTTTCCATCCCCTCCCTCCTCCCTCTCACTAATCCCTTCCTTTCACACAACAGACCATCGCGACAAACCAACCGCGCCACGTCGCGTTCGCTCACGTCCCCGGCGCTCATCCACACAAGCGCGTCGACCTCTACCCGCACGGCAATGCCCGCACTTTCGGACAAGTGACTGTCGACATAGAAGTCCACGAGGAGTACGACGTCGCGAGTCGGCCCGAGAGTTTGGCTGGTGCCGGGGAGGAAGAGGAAGGGGAAGGAGGCCGACGAGGCAGTGCGAGTGCGAGTGTGAGTGCGGGCGCGACGAGACCAATCGCACAGCCGCCAACGGTGACAGGGTTCGAGGTCCCCAGTGAGTGGATGGTCACACCTGCGCCGGGGATGGGGAAAGGGAAGGCAAAGGCGAAGAGACCGAGATGAGACGAGGAGCGCATTGTACGAGATGATGCCTTGGGCCTGGATCCTTTGTTTGTTGTAATCGTAGCATTGTCTCTTTTTCAAAGACAGGGAGCCAGCAAGGAGCGCGTAGGTATGGAGAGTCTGTGACTTTCAGCAAAGGGCAAGAAATACAAGTGGCTCGGCGAGGCGCAACGAGAACAGTCTGTGTCTATCCGGGAAATCCCTGAGGAGAATTAAGGCGCGAGGAAGGGACTAGAAACTGGGAAGGAGAGGGAAAGACAACAAAGTGAAACGGGAAAGTTGGTATAGGGTGAAAAATGGTGACGAAATGAGACGAATGAACGTCTCGTCGATGAGTCGGGATGGGATGGGAGAGGGAGGGAGGAGAAAAAGGCTGTTTCAACAGGATCACTTCTTGGGCGCCACCCGCACCAATCTTCTCGATCGTCTATAGCTGAGCGACGAGAGAAGGGATGTGGTGCGGTGGTTGGCTGAGAGAGAGCCAGGCCCAAGAACCGGGGGATCATACACGCGGTCGGTCCTTCCGACGCCTAGTCGTAGGTGTGGGTTCTCGCAAGAGGAAAAACCCGACACACGACATCAAAGGCGACAAAGGTCGACGGCGCCCCTTTCCTTATTCGAACCAAATGATGATGGAAGCTCCCCGAACGTCGATGAGGACGAGAGGGGGTTGGGGAGCGAGGGGGGTAGGAGGATTCGGTCGAATAGAGGGTATGTAAGGGGGTTGAGTTGGCCGGACCCTAGACTTTGTTTCTTCGTTTTCTTCCGTGGTTTCTCGATTGGCGAGGAGGAAGGAAAGGCGAAAAATGGGTGGCGGTGGAGGGAGAGGGGGTGGAAACGATCTTCGAACGACGGGTTTGGGCGGGAGGGTTGGGAGGTCGGACGAGATGAGAATCCGGGGTAAAGTCTAGGGTCGACACGAAATGCCGAGTAGTGGTTGTGAGTTGTTGGTTGTGTGGGGTAGAAGTAGAGAGGTGTGAAAGGCGAGCATGGAGGGTAGCGGGTTTGACGAAGATGGTCGGCGGCGCTGTCATCTAAACAAAAGGTCGTCAGCGACCAAGCTCGCAAAAGGAAGCGAAGTGAACGCACCCAAATCACCGAATCAAAAGAGAATCCACTGGCACGGTCTCACACAAACTCCTCTTGGGAGTTGATCGGGTGCGAGTCGGTGTGGTGGTCCAGGTCGTGCTCGAGGTCGCGACCAGCGACGAGGCCCGACGCATTGCGCCTGCCAGAACTCTCCTCGTGGACGTCGTGCACGGCGGCACAATGACGAGCTCGATCGTGACGACGAGAGAACTTCTTCGGGCAGACGGGGCAGCTGACTGGTGTGTGTTTGCGACCGAAAAAGTCAGCCTCAACTCGGCAACTTCTAAACTCGGGCTCTCGCCGAATTGACGAAAGAGGGACAAAGGGGACGGAGAAGGACTGACAGTCACGGATGCCGAGGTGGGACTTGAGGTGGGACTGCATGTTGAAGTTCCTCGCAAACGCTCGTCCACAGTCGGGCTGAGGGCAGACCTGAGGGTTGCGAGGCGGAGGGGAGGAGAATGTGACCAAACGGTGTCAGCCGGAGGGCTGAAAATAGATCCGCGCGGTTCACCTCAAAAGGCGAGGATAGAGAGAGAAGTGTAAGGAGACTCACGAATCGCTTGACCTGGTATTTACCTACACCGCCAGTTTTCTTGCCCCTGCCGTAGCCCAGCACTGTGCGCTCCTGACCATTGTCCTCGACGCCGCCGGTCGTCGCGCCGCTGTGGCCCGCCGCCGGGTTCGGCACAAAGTAGTACGTCCCTCCCGGTGCGTCGAAGCTCTGGGGCTGGCCCTGGTTCTGGTGCTGCTGAGGAACGGGGGCAGGAGCGGGAGCAGCGACGGCGGGAGGAGGTGCGGGCGTCGAAGCCGGGAAGCCCTGGAAGTGGGCGAACGCGGCTTGCGGCAGCGCCATCATCATCATCGGGACGCCGCCGGGGCCCATCGCCATGATCGGGATCCCCTGGGGCATGGTCTGAGGCATGCCTTGCACCATCGCCGGCGAGGGGTTCGAGGGAGGCGCGGGCGGCGGGGCGGCGAAGTGCTGGAAGGCGGCGACGGTGTTTTGCGAGTGCGCGGGCGGGAGGGTCTGCTCGACGGGCGCACCGATGGACGGCGAGGGCGAGTAGGGGAGGTACGGCTGCTGCTGGAGCTGGGGCGTCGACGTCGTCTGGGCGGACGACGACGCGTACGGGACGGCGTAGGTCTGCGGCGCTCCAAGGTCAGCGCGCGCGCACGGCGAAAACGGGAGCGATTCGAGCGGGAGGAACGCACCTCGTCGTGGGCTGGCGGTGGCTGCTGGTGCTGCTGGTGGTGGTCGTGCGAGTTGTAGCCGCCGTGGCCAAAGTTTGCTGCCATCATCGTCGACGAGCCGTGGCCGAGGGCGCGCGCGACGGGGGGGAGGCTCAGGCAACTTGGGCGAGAGACGAGCAACGAGGCGAAGCTCTCACGCCCGAAAAGACCCGGCCCGACAAAGCCGGGGCACGACGCCCTGAGTATCGCTGGTTTATTGTTTGTGCTCTGTTGTAATGCAACAAATTATTGACAGAATGAAAGAGAGGCAATTGGGAGGACACCAGCGGAGGATGGCTGAGCGATTGGCCGTCGAGCGCTTCTGACCACGCCGTGCGACAACAATTCAACTCTAATTAACCTCAGATTGAAAGGGTTTTGTATTGACAAGGATTTTGCGGGGTTTAGAGGGAAAGAGAGGAGAGCACGGCGGGTATCGAACACTCCAGGTCGGGCCACGTCACCGTCTGGTTCTCGTCATGATTTCAGGCCCACCAGCCGCCGCAAGTCGAGGCGAACGGGATCGGGGCGTGGGAAGGACCCTTCTGTCCGAAACAATGGTTTGGTCAACCGTAACTTCAGTCACTGAACAGATACAGTAGGCCAGCCAGAGTTCATCGACGGGGCGCTTCGCGTGACAAGTTCAGAAACACTTTGAAACGGTGGCTTTAAATCGCTCTTCTTCTCACTCACCGCGAGCCTCGACATGTTGATTGTTACCTCATGTTGCGGCCTTAAACGGCGAAGTGCTACATATGTCTTCGCACGCCTAACAGTCCATTTAGAGGAACGTTGTCATCAATGCAAGCCTCGTGAAATCTCCCGGCATCACGGCCTCGATCCGACCCCACGATGCAGGCCTCCCACACCAAAAGAAGAAAAAAAAAACCCCCTCGAAAGACCCAGACCCCCCGTGGTGATGATGAGAGCTCTGGAAGGTGAGCAAAGAAAAACTCTGCGCGAGGGTCGCTCGCTCGGTGAAGGGGATCTTCCGACCGGGGAGGGGGGGGGGACCTGAATTCTGTCGGCGACCTGAGGGCCAAGGTGTGCGAAGGCGAGACCACGTCTGCTCAGCACAAAAAAAAATTCGTTCTCGCCCGCAAACTACAGTAATCAGATCAGATCCGCTGGTTCCCCGGCCAGCACGCAGGCAAAACGAGGTGACGCGCGGGAGCGGCCTGGGGGGGTCTCGAAGGCGGTGCAGGGGTTGTACTGCGGCGGAGTAAACGAGCAAAGGGTGCGGCGCTGACGTGGTTACGTCTGTTTGCCGTTGCGTGAGTGTGGTCTGTCTTGATGGGAATCCAGGGTGCAGTACATAGGCGGCAGAGGAGTTGTAGTACTGTAAGAATAGGACCTGGAAGTAGAGAGCAGTGTGACAGAAGACGTGAGAGCGTTTCAAAGGAGGGCCGGACGCGGGCGAGTTTTGCGCAGGTGATTGTTTTTCGCTGGGGCGTGGCCGTCGGAGGTCGAGGCCACGTACGGACGGTACGATGGGTTCTCCCCTCAGTCCGTTCTCTTGGGCAGAAGGAGTGAATAGTGCAAAGTGTGCCCGCTGCTGTGACCAGCTGAGCGGGATGGAAATAGATCACCACAACAAAAACAAAACAGCGGAATACGGAATAGAAATGCCGGAAATAGAAGACAACAAAACAATCGTGGAACGTTTGTATTTTTCACACAGTCCGGTGCCTGGAATGGTGAAGATGACGTCGCGCGAGAGGGACCCCGTCGCGGCGAGATGCCTCGCTTCAGCGCTGAAAGCGGGCAACGGTCCCTCCTTTGGCCCCCCCCCTCCCGTCCGCGTCCGCCCTCTGGCCCTCGTTTTCGCGCGCGCCGTCCCTCTCGCTCCTCCCACCACAACTCGCACGACTTTTCATTTCTCGCACGATTCGCACCGATGAGCAGCAGCACCAGCTACACCTCGTACCCGCCCCTCTCGCTCCAGCTGCCCGCGATGCACGCCCCCGCGCCCCAGTACCCGCCGCTCGACGAGTTCTCGCTCCTCCCCTCGCCGTCGTCCTTCTTCGCCCCGGCGTACCAGCCAGCCCCCGCGACGCCGCCGCACTTTGCCCACTCGGACAGCGAGAACGACGCCGACCTGTCGGGCTCAGAGGACCACGCGAGCCCCGCGACGTCGTTCGTCGCCACCCCCGTCGGCTCGCCCACCCTCCAGCCCATCCTCGCCCCCAACCCCGTCGCGCCCTACAAGGCCAACGTCGACTTGATGGCAAACTTTTCTCTCACCAACTACGACAACCACGACGAGGTGCGCCGCCGTTTCCTTTCTGGCCGCCGGGCCGCTTGTTCCACGAGAAGCCCCCCTTTTTTTCGCGGGCGCGCGCGCTGACCCCCTTGCCGTTCCCTCGCAACAGGCCTACGCCGTGCCCTACTCGTCCACCCAGCAGACGACCGCCGTCCAGCACTCGTACCTTCCCTACACCGCCGCGAGCACCACCCCTCCCGCCCCCGTCGCCGCCCCCGTCGCCGCCCCCGTCGAGCAGACCCTCCCGCCCGCGCACTCGCAAAACACCGTCGCCGCCTTCCAGCAGTTCGCCGCTCCTCCCCAGCCCGCCAACTCCGCCTCCTCCTCCTCGTTCCCGATGGTCCAGGGCATGCCCCAGGGGATCCCCATCATGGCGATGGGCCCCAACGGCGTCCCGATGATGATGATGGCCCTCCCCCAGTCCGCGTTCGCCCACTTCCAGGGCTTCGCCGCCTCGGCCCCTGCCCCCGTCGCTCCCGTCGCCGCCCCCGTCCCCGTCCCCGCTCCCCAGCAGCAACACCTCCAGAGCTTCGAGGCCGCGGGAGGAACGTACTACTTTGTTCCCAACGCTGCGTCGACGGGCAGCAGCGCCGCGAGCAGCGCGGATGAGGACGAGAGCCCCGAGCGCAAGGTGTTTGAGAGCTTGGTCGGCAAGAGCAAGAAGAGCAGCTTTGGCAAGGACCAGGTCAAGCGCTTCGTGAGTCTCTCTCTCCCAATCCATCTCGCGTCGTCGCCGTTGTTTCGACGACGCGCGCCTCCTTCTATTTGCGTCCAGGCCGCCGCTGACACCTGTTCGCATTCCTCGCGCTCCTTCAGATCTGCCCTCAGCCCGACTGTGGTCGCGCTTTCGCCAGGAACTTCAACATGCAGTCGCACCTCAAGTCTCACCTTGGCATCCGCGACTGTCAGTCCTCCTTTCCCCTTTGTCCCAATCTCTCGCCACCATCGGCGAGAGCCCGTGTCTCACCCGCTGATTGTCTCTCTTCTTTCTCGTCAACCAGTCAGCTGCCCCGTCTGCCCCAAGAAGTTCTCTCGTCGCCACGACCGCGCTCGTCACTGTGCCGCCGTCCATGACATCCACGAGGAGAGTCCCGTCAAGCGTCCTGGCCACCTCGGCCACGCGCACTCGCACTCGATCAGCTCCCAGGAGGAGTTTGTTTGAGTTCGTCTAGGCGGACCTCATTTTGACTCGGTGTTTTGGGTGCGTTTATTTTCCTTTACTCTTCACATCGTGCTTGGTCGTTGACCCTCCGTTCTTCAGATGAACGTTCGACCATAGTCGACCGCTCCTCCCAATTCGCCTCTCATCTCTCTCTACTACCCACAACAACCCACAACCACTACTCGGCATTTCGCGTCCACCCTAGACTTTACCTTTCTCGGATTTCATCTCTCGACACCACCACTCCCTATCGTCGTCAAGATTGTTCTCCGCCCCCTCTCTCCTATCCGCCATTCGCCAACCCCGTTTCGTTCCTCCGTCCTCCCTCCTCGCTCAGCCGAGAAACCACGGACGAACCGAAACAAAAAGTCTAGGGTCGGCCAACTCAACCCCCTTACATAACCTTTTTTGACCATCTTTCGCTCCCCACCCCTCTTCACCCTTCTTCGACGTTGTTTTCGTCGAACGCGGGTGTACATCGGGGAGCTTTCTATCTTCGGTTCGAATTAGGAAAGGGGCGCCGTCAACCTTTGTCGCCTTTGATGTCGTGTGGACGTTTCCACTCGACTAGGCGTCGGAAGGACCGACCGCGTGTATGATCCCCCGGTTCTTGAGCATTCGGCTTGCTCCCTCTTGTTGGAGACTCGCCACCACCACCTTTCTCTCGTCGTTCAAGTCACGTTTGTTGACGATAGAGAAGCTGGTGCCGCTCAAGAAGTGATCCTGTTGAAACAGCCTTTTCTCTCCTCTCCTCCTCCCCACCTTACTTCCCCTCTCTACCTACCTCCATATTGACGAGACGTTCATTCGTTCTCAGTCTCTCTTGTCCTCGCTTTTTTCACTTCTCCCTTTTCCCTTATACCTATTTTTTTGGCCTGTTCCCTCTTCCACTCCCTCCACCACACTTTTTTTGTCACCCCGCGCCCCCTCCCTTCGCTCGTCTTTTATTTTTCCCTTCTTCTTTTAGGTATCTTGGATAGTCACAGACAGTCTCGTTTGCCAAGCTTTTTGAAACATACGGACCTCGTTTCTTCCTGCACTTCCTTTTGTTGTGTTGTCGAGAGCGAGACTCGAGAGCGAGTCGTGCGAGCGCTCCGGCTGGGATCAGTGCGAGTAAACCCGACGTGAGGCTGCTCTGTTCGACCATGATCACCATGAGTCCTCTACACACATTCTCACAATAACAAATCATCAACCACTGAAAGATCATGGCACTCCCATCATCCGCCGTCTGCCTCCCCCTACCCGCGCCTGAGGCCTGTGTCGTCAAAGGTGGCTGGCTCGCACCACGTGGCCATTCCCTCACCTACGCTCCGCGAGCCATTCTCACATCCGTACAGTGCCTCTTTTTATCTCCTTCGAACGGCACCTGAGCGCACGCCTGCTTCGGGAGCCTCTTTCGCAGGGACGGAGATAGCGTGGCCTGGCCCCCAGGGCCCCCAGCAAGCTTGGTTCGCCCAACCTGCTTTGGGAGGAAAGGGATCGCCCGCGAAGCTTCGGAGTGTGATTGTGATTGCTCCCGCTTCCCCGTTTTGAATCTCCTCAAAGGGAAGGGGCAACGGGAAGGAGCGGTCTTGGTGGTGCGTACCTGGTCGAGGGAACAACAGGGCCACGAGGAGCGCGACTCGTTTGGAGGGTGAGCAGGAACGCGGAGCTCGGTACATGAGGAGTGGGATTCGTAGAGCGGCCAAGGCAGGGGGGATTCGAGGAGCTGAGGAATGGGCGGTAATGTGACCTCGTCATAATATGCTTTTGTGGAAAGTGATGGTCGTGTTTGCACTGGTTGTGTATAGCCCTCGTCGTGATGGGGCCTGGATAGACAGCGGGACGTCTGTTTCGGGACACGCGGGAGCGCGCTCCCTTCCTTTCTTTTTTCGCCCTGACGTCCTCCTCCTTTTCTCTTTCCCACGCCATAAAATTCTCTGATCACCATCCACCCCCATCCCATCGTGATGGCTCCGACGACGCGGCGAGACTACCTCGGGCAGCTGTACACGTCCTCACCGTCGCTCGAGGACGTGGCGGAGCAGGACTCGCTCCTCTCGCCCGACCCAGCTGGTACCGCCACGCGGTACCCCAACACTCAGATCCAGATCAAAGTAATCGACTACGACGACGAGATCGCAGAGACGGAGAAGCTCCTCGCGAGGCACGGCGTGCATCCGAAACCGAAACCTCTGAGGAAGAAGGGCGTCGGACGGGGACTCGGCGGCGCGTTTGTTGGACTGTGCGCGCTTATTGTTGTGGCCGCTGTGCTGGGGTGCATTGGGCACGTGGTTACAGAAAGAGCCTTGCAGGTGCCGAGGCCGAAGGATGAATATGTTGGGGTCGAGCAGTGGAGAGGAGAGTGGAGCGACGAGGAGCTCGAGTTGAGAAAGTATGGAGGGTGGCCGGACCATCAGCCGCACGAGAGCTTGCTGAAGATCGTTGATGGGTTGAGCAAGGTGAGAAAAAGCAGCTGTTGATTCGTGTCTCTCGATCTGATATTATGTACCATTTTCGCAGGAGAGTCGAGCAGCGTACGACTGGCTGAGGACGACGCGCGCCGACTCGAATCGCGGCACCGCCATCGGCCTCGCCAGCAGCGACCCGCCCGAGCGAATCCAGCCTGCTCCCCCAGCATGGCACCCAACCGGACCTGGCAAGTACACAAAAGGCTCTCCTTCAAAGTGAGTCTACTCTTGGCCGCTGAACGGCGTACACGTAAACGAGTGGCTGATTTTCGTCGTCGTTGGGTCGGAAGGTTTGGAGACTTGATGGAGGAGTGGAGGACGGGGAGGCAGCACTCAGAGTGTGAGAAGGGGAGTTGGGAGGACGAGTACACTCAACTACATGCTTCTGTGAGTGTTCAGTCTTACTGGCAATTTTCGAAACCCTTGGCTGACAGTCGCATCTCCAGATGCTCAATGGATCGAGAACGCCCCGCATGCTGGAGTACCGGTGCCCTTTAGGCCGTACATGTGGTGGCCTATCCGATCGGTGAGCATTATATTGAATGCTACCTCTCAGTGTGTCACTGAGATTTCCCTGGTCTTTCCAGCATGTTCGGTGCCATCTCGACCTTCACCTCCGCTCTCCTCACAGGCCGTGCCTTCTCCGCCGCATGGGAATACTTCCTCCCTATCGACCTTGTTTTTGATTCTCCCTACATCGACTGGTCGCTCCCTTACCACCCCAACACGACCAGGCACCAGAACCCGCTCGTGTACGATAGGCCGGAGATGGCCGACGGCCCAAAGTTCTACGACGCCGACGTCATGGTCCCTGGGAGTAGGATGGACGCTTTCATGAAGGAGAGGCTGGACACCGATTGGGACAATGCGCCGTGGGCTTGGGTGAGCACGTTCCTCTGGGCCTCGTGGTCCATCAACAGGACGCTGACGTGGCTTGCGCCGCGCACGCCTTCTCGCAGCTCCTGACCAACATTGGGTCGCTCATCCGCACGCTCAAATATGTCAGCCCCGGCAGAGAGAAGCTCATGGATCTCGGTCTCAAGCCCCGAACGGCCTATGCCTGCGTCTTCAACTATCTCTTCCGCCCCAAGCCCAGCGTTCTCAAGTTTGTCGCTCAGTACACGTCGCTCTTTGCCCTCCCCGACATCTTTGCCGTCACAATCCAGATTAGGACTGGTGATCAGTCAATGGTGAGTGTCATTTCGATCTCTTCTCACCTTTTCAGTGGGATGACAATCCATTTATTTCGACATGGAACGAGCAGAACGTCGAAGGCGGCGACGTGGACCAAGTCGAGAAGTACGGCTATTTCTTCCAATGCGCCGAACGCGTCTCCCAAGTCTACGCCCGACAAGACCAGAAAATTGTCTGGTTCTTGCTTTCCGACTCGGAGCACCTCAAGCAAGCCGCGCTCAGAGTCTTCCCCGACAAGGTCGTCGTCAGCGGGATCGGAGCGAGCCACCTTGGAGACCAGAACAAGTATGCAAAGAATACGACCGAGACGCTGGATCGGTTCCAGGACTCGATCGCCGACTCGTGGATCCAGGAAGGGGCGGACTTCCAGCTTATAACGAGGGACAGTGGGTTTGGGAGGTTACGTGAGTGAACAGTGTTTTCGCTTTCCAGGCTTGAGCTGCACTGAATTGACGCCTTTTTTCTGACTCTTCAGATGCATTCCGTCGAGGAAAATCTGCGAGCACGATCACCATCAGCGTTCGAGGAGGCTACAACCCGCCAGATTGTGGGTTAGAAAGCGCGTAAGTCCTCGCCGTCAGCATTGTCCAACGTCCGCCCTTGAACTCACCACTCCTTTTCTTCAGTGTCGCGAACTTTGAGTACATGATTGAGGATACGTAAGTCGGGCAACTCACAACGTTGCCGAGGGAGTCAAGGCTGACGTGTCCTCATGTACAGCTCACTTGGTTGATCAAACTTTCTCTATCTCTGGAGGGTCAGGTGGAGTACGTGTTTTGTGCCGTATATGCTGTACTATCATTGGGGGGTTTCATGAGAGGTTCCCATATTGAACGGCGGCCTTTTCGAGAGCATTAAATTACAAGACGGGCGTGAGGTTGTCCTGTCGTCGTTCAACGCTCAATTTTCACCTCTCTATCCCTCTCTTCTTGGGCGGAGCCAGTAGTTTGTAGGCTGTGACTCTTTATTGACTGCTCCAAATCTCGGTACGGAACGGGCGAAGTGATATAGAACGCATCTCAAACGTGATCCACGCCGCCGACGGTTTGGTAACGCAGAGGGAAGCGTTCTCGCACGGCTCACAAAAAGCCACTATCGCTTTGTAGCGGTTGGAGAGAGCGTAAATAGTTGGTGCAAACCTCATGAACGCTTCCATGGTCTGAGCTGACGTGGTGCCCGGGTTTCGCAGCGGAAAGCCGAAAGCGCCAATCGATGAGATGGCGAGAGACGACATCGCGGGAGTGCGGTGTGTCCGTCGCCCGGACGCCTATATAAGCTCGCTCCCGCGCGTTGTTCCTTGTTCTCCATCGACCAAGTCAGTCCCCCATCCACCCCATACCATCGACAACTTTGCACCATTGCTAACCACCTTCACTCCCTTCCTCCGCCTACAGCTCAGTCAGGATCTATTTATGTGAGTACCCCTCCTCAAACCACACGAGGGCGGTGCTCGTCGCCGCCGTCCGTCCCCCATGGAAAAATTTCCAGGCTGCTGACCATCACCCCACACCAACAGAGTTCCTTTCCGTTGTGTCTTGCTGACTCAAATGAGCCACAAATGAATACGGGGTGCGATGATTGAACGACCGTATTGCCTTCGAGTGAGAACCCCTTCGTCGGCGCCAACGTCCTTCACGGGATGGCGGCGCCGACGCTCGATGATCTCGGCGTGGACGAACCTTCCCTCCGTATGGAGTGGTTGTCAGTCTTCTTGTTCCCTCTGGGAGCAGGTCGATGTCCGCCGCGCCTGGCAATGCGGTCTGTCTGACCCCGTTCCCTCTGCGCAAGTTTTTCTTGTTGGGCGTTTGTCGGTTTCGAGGTTGAGGTGGTAGCATTGGGGGTGGAGTGGGGGAGGGTAGCTGATACATATTTCGATGATGACAACTTTGCTGCCGTCTCCACTTTTCTCTACTTTGCCGTCCGCGTTCCGAGAGCAAACTTTTCTGCGCTCTTGTTCTGCCGCAGCTCATCAACCTGTCCCTTCCTCGACACACTTCCTCACATCATCAAAACACAATCGTGTCACCTCAGATACATCAACTTGTCGCTGGTTGCCTGGGATGCCTGCTGGTACCGACGGTGGAGCGGTTGGGACGAGCGCGCGCCTTGGGAGACCACGAGCAGGGAGGAAGCTGAAGCATAGGTCTTCTCATCGTCGGACGTCTTTCGAATGCCATACAGAGTGTATCTACTCTCATGAGTTCGAACCTGTAGTGAAGAGTGGGGCGCGTGAGGAGCAGGGTTTGAGCTGAGCGGAGTCAAGTCGAGAGACGTTGGGGTCATTGGGGGCGCAAGCGTGAGCAGTACACCTCCATACAGTTAAACACATTTTGTATCAGTGTGACAAGCAGCGAATGGCCAGGGAGGTAGTGGAAGGAAGGCAGCCGACAGCAGGGCGACCAGACCTTGTATTCGCGCGCCAGTCCGCTGACGGCGTTCAACTCGCTTCCTGTTGAAAGACCTCCTGCAAGCAAACATAAAGGTGACACTTTGATGTATAGAGACATGTATAAGAATGCTGGCAATCGGTGGCGGGCGCCGATGAAAGCCCCTTCACAGCGGCTGCTCTCACGTTCCGCGAAAGGGCTACACAGATCACTCACTACATTACAGTTCACTACGGCTAGCCGCACCCTCCATCATCTCCATGATCATGTCTCCCGCTTTCTCGAGATTGCGTAGGAACTGCTCGCCCGGCATACTTTGATGACACGTAACCGTGAACTGGAGGTTGTCCTCATCTGCAAGAATTGGGTCAACGAGCGTCAGCAAAGATTAGGATTGACGAGGACAGTAGCTTACGGATCATGTATGGGAGTCCATAACCATCTGACACGACTGGTCCCCAGCCGTAGCTCGGCGCCGACGCGATGTAGATCTGGCTCGTCGACATGTTCCAGTGCGACGACCGTGCCAGCAAAGGGTCCTTCAAGAACTCCGCCTCTGTCTCCTCCCCAGGCTTGATGAGGTGCCTCAACCCTAATATCAGCAGTCAGTAACGATCCAACACAGAGGAGGACGAGAATGTCGAGACGCACCGAAGAAATGACGGTCGATCCCGAGTCCAGCGGAAGCAGCCCTGACATCTGCGCCCTGGACCTTCACCGCCTGGCTGAACAGCTCCCTCCGTTTCTCCGGAGTACTCTGTGGGTCCAGCATCGCTTTTGTGAACGCGGCGCTTTCAACCGTTGCGGTTCGGATTGTCTCCGTGCGGCCGAGCTGGAATCTCCGGGTCTGAGCGGCTTCGTCTGAATTGGAGAAGTAAGGGTATTAGTGAAGAGGAGGAGGAGGAGATGGCAGTGGACGGAACTAACAGGTACCACAGACGTGTCCGTGGGTCATGAAGTACGCGAGCTGGAACATCATCTGAACCCTATAGATTTACCGAGGATGAGGGAAAGTGAAGTACATCGAAGGAGATTTCCAACAAACCAGCCATCCGGAGAGATCTTCATCTTCTTGATCCCGCCCTTCCCGTATCTCGTATACCGCTTGTAGTGAACGTCGTACTGCCCCACGTGGCTCGCAAACTCTTTCTTCGCTTTCGAAATGTGGGCTTTCGAGGTGTCATCTAGCTCAAAAGACAGATACGTAGGCGTTGGAGGCTCGACGTCGCAATGCGGCTCAGGTCCAATCGGAGAAGGAGCATCGGTGAGAAGTCGGCGGGTGATGAAGTCGTTCATGCGAGCCGTTGGCGTGCCCTACGGCGCAAAGTTTTGTTTTGAGTTTCGATCGACTGTCGGAAGCAAGAAGATACCCACATCCATGCAAGAATGTTCACCAATAAATCCGGCTTCACCGTTGGAGAACACGATCCACTGCAGCGGTTTGTCCCTAAACGAAGAGAGAAGTGAGCTGTGCCCTACCACCAGCGTCGACCGGCAAGACGGACCACCACCTGTTCGCCGCTTCGCCCTCAGAACCTCCTTCTCCGGCCTTCCAGAGCTTGACACTGAGGTCTCGGATCCCCTCGTCGGTCGAGGAAGACGCCGTGGCATCGTCGAGGGCAACGACGAACGCCGAGTCTCGGATCGCTTGGAGCGTCTCTTGATTAATGGGGTTCTCCATCAAGTGAGTATGCGCCTACTTGCGATGGTTTTTTGTTAGCTGTTTGTAAGCATGATTTGAAAAGACAGGCAACGCTGACCTCGGTCCACATATCGCGGTTGATGCCCGTCAAAATGCCGACCCCTTCCGCTGCTGGCTCATCATGGTCATAGATCGCATCGAAGGCCCTTGGAGGCCAAATGTGAGGAAATGGTGTACTTATAAATAGAAGAAGACGAGCTCACTTCTTGAACTCGTGCACTCCAAACTCCTTGCCCGACGCATCCCTCAACGCAACCTTCCAGAACCGGTTCCTCCTGATCGCGATCATGAACTGCCCCTCTGGAGCCTCCTCAGGGATCTTGACCGCATAGTCCGCTGGCTTCGCAGGTACTCGACAAGCATTGTAAGCCCTGCGAAAACGTGAGTTTTTTGTCAGCTACGAAGCGCGAACAGAGCAATGGAAGGGGCGCCACTCGGACAACTGACTGACCATTTGTACGACTCCATGCACAGCGGGTTGTTTCCGATCGTTTCTGGCTCGAGTAGGCCTTGGCTGACCAGCCGACGGAACTCGAGGGCGGTGGAGGTGATGGACGCGGCGACGTAGGCTGGGTCGCTCGCGGGCGGAGGAGCGGCGGCTGTGGGAGGCGCTTGGGGGAGGCGCTTGAACTGGAGGAATGCAAGTCAGCAAATTGATGATACTAATTCCATGAACTTACACCATAGTAGTAAGAAACGTTGACCACGACTGAGTCTCGGTAGGTCATGTACGCGCCCTGGTCCCACCATTCGCTGATCCAGTTCCTCATTCCCCTGTGAACGTGATCAGTCCTCCAGCTTGGCACAATCTGGTGACCAGTAGTCTCAGAACTCACTTCTGCTCCCTTCTACTCTCCAACCTGGTCTGCAGCTTCTCGCCGATACCTCCCTTCTCGCCAAACACCTTGGCCTTGCTGACGAGCTGCTCCCACTCTGCCTCGCTCTCCGCCACGGCCTTGCAGCTCTTCAGAGCCTTCTGTATGCTCTCCTCGAGCTTCGGCACCGGAAGTCTCGGCAGCGTGTCCTGGTGCGCGAGCATGGCGGAGCTCGACGGCGATGACGACGGCGGGTCGAGCCGCCAGGTGGCCCAAGGCGGCGACGTGGCTGTGATCGGCAGTCGGTGCATTCTATTTGGTGTACTGAATGCTCTTCGCATCACTCCGGCGAGAGTAAATGTGAACGAAACGCGGGGCGGAGGCCAACCCGGCGCCGCTGCTCGAGCGTGCGGGGTCGGCAACCACACAGCCGGAACTCGCGGCGGTGCGAACCGGTGTCGATGAATGCTACAAAAGTGCTGTGCGCTCTCGTACAAATTGTCATCTCACAACTTATATTATACTAATTTCAGAAGAATCCCCATTTACGTTGCTGCTGAGGAGCAGCCTGCGTCGGCACCTCTGCTGGCTCCGGGAGGATCAGCGGCTTGTAGTCGTATTCGTCCTCGAGCGCTGTCTTGTCTGACGGAAATTCCTCCGAATAGCCGTGATCACCAAACATCTCCGCAGTGAGCTCGTACTCCCTCGCTTCCTCGCGGTACTGCTCCTCCCGTGCCCCACCGCCGGGGAGGTATCCAGGAATCTCCTGCGGACGCTCGCCGGGCGCAAACTCGCCAGGAAGAGAGTACATCCCACTTTCGAAAGTTTCAGGATGGTAGAGGGCTGAGCGTTCTTGAGGGTCCTCGGCGACGAGGTGCGGGTGGTGGCCGTATTGGTGGGTGATGAGACGCTTGAGAGGACCACGTGGTAGTTCTGGAGGTTGGCCGCCCGCGAGCTCGATCTTCATGCTGTGGAAACAAGCCGTCAGAGGCAGTGGAAAATTAGAAAGCTTCAATCTCTTACTGGTCCGCAAGCGGCACCACATCATCACACAGCTTGAGCTGAACGAGGAACAGCAGCACCCAGAGCGCCGTGACCCCTCCGAGCCAAGTGCTCCCAGGTCGAGCGTTCCCGACGTCCAGCCAAGTTGTAATCATCCAGTAGAGTGAGATCGCCATCGGCACAATCTTTTGAGGGTATTCGATGAACTGCCGAGCTCGCTTGTCAGCACGCTGTTCACCGAGAAAGGTCACCAAACAAGGAAATAGGCGGCACGCACCTTCGTGACACTCATCATGCACCACGCCAGCTTGAGCACACCTCGGAAGGACTTGCTATCCTGGATCTTGATTGAAGTCGAGTAGTGGTATAGCGCTAGGCCGATGTACGAGATTTGTTCCGTCGTCGACGGGAGCAGGGCCCACTGGGCCATGCGGAAGAACTTGGGGTCTGTTGGAGCAGTATCGATAAGCTGACATCCAATCAAATTAAAGGATAATTAACGAGACCTACTCAGCAGGCTGAACCCAGCCGCTTGAAGCAGAACCATCAGGCCCGCCGTCAACAAGTGGTGCGCATACACGTCAATACCGACGTCCCCCAACAGCAGCTCGCAGCCGTACGACGCAAGGACAAACTTGGTCGCTGTCGATAGGAGAGTGATATCTGACAACTGCACTTCCTGGAGTGGTTACCGTCAGTAGACAGTAGGGTAAAGTGGTAGGAGGGATCTACTCCGCCCGGGAGAGTGAACAGGCGCCACGCGACACCTTGACATGCCAGGCCGAAGCTTTACAGAGACTCATGAGCCTGAGAGTCATTTCCAAATGAGATCGAAGCCTACCTAGTCATGATCACTCCCGAAGTCTGCGCAATCCTGCATTCCTCCCTCAAACCCCATCAGCACCACATCCTTTACACCCAAACCAACACCAGAGCGTCACTCACGCGGCTCTGACCGGTTTATCAAGGATACACGCGGCGGAATCAGTCGTAATGAGCGCCTGCTCGTTCCTCAACCCCGTCTGCCTCACGCGCTCCACCGCGGCCGGTCGGAGGAGCGCGAGGCGGAGGACTTTGGCGAACACGGCGACGAAGAGGACCATGCTGAGGAACCAGCCGTCGAGCGTCCACTGTGAGGTTCACCATTAGCTCAAGTAATGGAAAAAATACTCAGAGGCCTACACCAAAAGTAGAAGGACGGAAATCGGCCAACTGGACCATCCCTACGAGCGACGCATGCTCGCTGCCGTTCACATTGACGACCTCGTCCGGCAGCTCAACGATGAGGGTCTGCAACCCAGCGAGGTTTGACTGGACCCAGGTCGCATTCCCAATCAGTGAAGAAGTAGAGTTACTGAGCTGGGTGCCGTTCAAGCCGCTGACTTGGGAAGAGAAGTTGGACAGGAGCGTCGAGAGGAGCGTGAGGTTTGTCGTCGTGAGGTTCGCAGGAAGGGCCGCGAACGACGCTGAGAGTGAGGTGAGCGAATCAAGTAAAGAATCGTTCATTTGTTGGATGTTGAGAGACATTTCGGAGGGCAAGAGGGAGGAGGCAAGGCGTGCTCAACCACGCGCCGCGGAGCGCTCCGAGGAGCTCAGCCTCACTCTCAGGAGGTGGAGCCTCCAATTTGGGCTCAGAAAGTTGGGGAAAGAGTGCACTCTGCATTGTAAGCAAGCTGTCATCGTCTTCCGACACTCAGCAATCCACCGCTCAGGCGTCAATGCCCAAATCCTGTGACACGTGGTTTCCCCATCAGCATCGCATCCGCAGTCACCAAAGGCATCATGAGACGTACCTGAGCAATCATTCTTTTTGCGATAGGGTGTAAGAAGTGCACGCCCGACTCGAGGAACGTCTTCTTCGCCAACGCCGGGTCGACACGGTTGATTGCCTGGAAGAAAAGGGAAGGAATCAGCAAGGGGAGCGCTTAATAGCTCAGAGCGAGCGATGGCGCACCTTGTAGATCGGTCTGCAGTACTTCATCCTTCCAGCTGATGTGAATGAGAATCGTCAGCATCAACAAGCACGGCTCCGTCGAGGAAGCAAGGAGATCAAACCAGCACTCACCAGTCTCGACCCACTTGGCCGCCTCGACGGTGTAGAGTCCTCCCTTCAGCGCCAAAGAGTACCACCGCAGCTACCACCAAAACAATCCTTCAGTACCAACTCTCGCAGAAAGCCTTCATCCCCACTCACCTTGATCTCCGGGTTCCCACTCTCGTTGAACGCATACACCGCCTCCATCTCATCAATCGCGTCCCTCGCGAACGCAGGGTACCCCACCACCGTGTCTAGGAACAGCGACACCTGGTTCGCACTGAACTCGCCGATATCCTTCTTCCCGAACTTGCCCTTGGTCGCGCTCCTCTCCTTGTCCCATCGCTCGGCCAGAGCGTAGGCAGCGTCAGCGAGCGACGTGTCGAACTTCATGTCGACGGGGAGGTAGAGGCCTTCGCCGTTGATCCACGCGTCAAAGTCGACGGCCTTGAGCGCCTCGTGTTGAGTTGGGTGGTCCGCCTCGTTCCAGTAGGCGTGGAAGTGGTTGAGCCAGTCTTCGGTCGTGATGGAGAGGCCGGCGAAACGCGCGACGTAGGCCTGTTGTTGTGTGTGTGAGCTTCCTCTCTTGTCTACAAGGGGTTGAGAACGACTAAAACACACCTTCATGTACGGCATAAAGAACTTCAAACCGCCCACGACTCGCTCAAGGTACAGCAGGAATTGACTGCCCTGTAAAAACAGTCAGCCCTCCTCGCTCCAAGCAAAAGAAAGAAGAAAGAAGAAAGAAACCTTGTCGTAAGGAATGCTCCCAAACGCAGCGTCAGGGTCCTCTCCAAACGTGTAAGGAATGTGCATTCTCTGGTACTTGGGGTGACTCTGGTGCCGCGCGAGCTCGTCGTTGAGTCCCTTGTTCCCGACGATGAACTCGAACGCGCGGGTCGCTCGCCATG
>JALBUQ010000178.1:0-40389 GCA_024364755.1 Pseudohyphozyma bogoriensis
GACTACCTCGGGCCGGAGGCTTGTATGGCGCTCAAGAATGGAGGAGCCGTATGGGGGTGGCCTGGCGAGGAAGAGGGCGAGGAGGGGCTGTACGAGCGGGCATTTGAGGAGATTGCGAAAGTCAGGCAAGGGTTAAAGTGTTGGGTCTGGGCAGGAGACGATGATGGCCTCGTGCCAGTAAAGGGCCAGGAAGCGCTCAAAGGCGTGCTGGAGAAGACGGGCGTACTGGCGGAGGACGGGTGGGTTTGGTTGAAAGCGATGGGACATGATGAGGTGTTGGGATTGGAGTGTGTGATGGGCAAGATCGCGGAGCTGACTAAAAGAGCGGACTAGGGCTGGTAGATGGAGTGAGTGGCAAGCTGTACACGTGTTGTTGTGTCGTCTTTGTTGTTTTGTCGCGCTGCGAGTTTCCAGCGAAAGTGTTGACGAGTGTCAACACCGTGGAATGAACGGCGCTCACGCTCAACAGGCAAGTGGGCGGAAGAAATGAGGCCACGTTGCAGCTGGACGCCACGGACGCGAATTGACTTCGTCGTCGCGCCTCCGCCGCCTGGGGTTTGCGTTGCGCCCGTCGCCCTTCGCTCACCCCCCCCCCCCTTCAAAACTCGCACTACTTCAATGGGCTCACCACCAATCCCAGACCACACTCCAACCAAGCCATCAAACAAGGGCAAAGAGCGAGCATCGCACGTCGCGCCCTCACCGACGAAACTCGCGCCGATCCCGTCGCCTCGCAAGCCTTCGGTCTACTCGAACTCGACTGCGTTCGCTTCGGCTGCTCCTACGACAGTCACATATCGACATATAATTTCACAAGCACAGATCACGCCGCAGTGAGTCCCCCTTCTTGTGCCCTCCAATCGCGCGCGGCTTGGTTTGTTGTGACGCCGGAGCGAAGACGCTGATCGCCGGTCTCGCGGGACAGGCACCCGCTACGGACGATCGCACATATTGATATTGATGCTGCTTATGCTGCGATGGAGATGGTGAGGCTGGGCGTCGACGAGGACAAGCCGCTCGCGGTGCAGCAGTGGCAAGGACTGGTGCGTTGTTTTTGTTGTTTGCGGGTGGACTGACGAGGCGCGTTGCGTTGGCTGACGTCTCGTTGTGTGGTGGGTGTAGATTGCTGTCAACTATCCAGCGAGAAAGTTTGGCATCACGAGGTGCGTTCGCTTCCTCTCTCAAAGCACGCGCGCGCGAGCGAGGGTTTTGTTGATCGTCCTGTGCTCCCACGAACAGGATGGAGTCTGCTACGGAGGCACTCAAAAAGTGTCCCGAGTTGATTCTGGCGCATGTGGCTACGTATAGGGAAGGTGATGAGGAACCAGGGTACTGGGACGACGCGCTGCCTGCGACTCACAAGGTGCGTTCGATTGTTTGATCAGGTGGGCTGAGCTGGGCGGGAGGAAGCTGACTTGCTTCTCGGTTGGTGAAGGTGTCATTGGACTACTACAGGAGGGAGAGCGTAAAGATCCTGAAGGTGTTCAAGGAAGTTGAGGGCGCCATCGTTGGTACGTTGTCCCCTCCCTCCTCCCTTCCCTCGTATCCCGCTGATCCCTTCCCTCCCTCTCACTCACGTACCTCAGAAAAAGCCTCGATCGACGAATCCTACCTCGACCTCACCACTCCCGTCATCGCCGCCATCCTCTCTCGGTACCCCTCGCTCTCTAAACCACCTTCAACCTCGACCTCGAATTCCACCTCGCAGGGACTCGACACACCCCTCCCTTCGCCCGCCTCGATGGGCATCAGAATCCCTTGGAGTGAAGTCGGCAACATCATTCCCGTGCGAGGAGCGTCGGGTGCGGAAGGTGATGATGAGGGTCAGGCAGAGGAGGAGGTGGAGGAAGAAGTGACGTGGCACGACGTTGCGCTGTGGATCGGAGCCGAGATGGTCGCCAAATGTCGAGCTGGAGTACAGACTAGACTGGGGTACACTTGTTCTGCGGGGATCGCGGGCAACAAGGTATGTTGGCATTGTGATGGGATTGTGGGTCTTTGAGAAGAGCTGATGATGTGGTGATAGATGTTGGCGAAGCTGTGTTCGGCGTGGAAGAAGCCCAACGCTCAGGTCCGTCTAACTTCTTCCGTTCTTTACCTTTTGACCTCACCTGCTGAGTATTGGACTTCATAGACCGTCCTCCGCACCGCCGCTGTCGCAGGCTTTCTCAACCCGTTCCCATTTCAGAAGATCCGCAACCTCGGCGGCAAACTTGGGAACCAGGTCGCGGAGACGTGGAAAGCGGAATCTGTTGGAGAGCTATTGTGAGTTAATCCCTTTTTTATTTCTGCGTGAAGAGAAGTGCTGATGGGGGGCCTGGAACAGGGGAATCGAGTTGAAGGAGTTCCAAAGGGAGTTGGGCGAGGAGAATGGCAAGTGGGTGTGGGAGGTCATTAGAGGGGGCGAGTGGGGCGAAGGTGAGCGTTGGTATGAAAGGGAGCAGGGATGAAAGGTGAAAAGCTGACATGGATCTATCTTGGTGACAGTCGAGGAGAAGACGTTGGTCAAGAGCATGCTGAGCTCGAAAGTGAGTCGCGTTCGACGTTCGTCCTGAGGTTTAGCACTGAGCGTTCTTCTTCTTTGTAGAACTTTCGGCCGTCAATATCTAAACTCTCTGAAGTAGTACGAGCTCATTTTCTTCAGCCATCCTCCGTCCCGAGCCAATCCTGACTTGTCGCTGCAGTACCACTGGATACACGTGCTCTCAACAGAGCTATACGGCCGATTGGCAGATGCACGAGCAGAAGCAGAGATCTGGGTGCGTTTTGTTGCCCTTTTCTCTCACGATCAGTCATCTCATCTCACACGTATTTCCCACAGCCGAAGACCCTGACATTTCACTACCGCACGCTCAACTACACCGTCCGGTCTCACCAACTCCCCTTTCCTTACACCTCCAACCTCACTATTGCATACATTGACAACCTTGCACAACGTCTGGTCAAGGTCCGTTTTTTCTCCCTATTCGGTTTCACTTCCCAGTTCAAGCTGACGTGTTCCACTCCGTCGACCAGGCCGCTCTGCCGCCAAAAGTCGTGCCGACCGAGACCGTCGGACCTTGGAACAACTTTTCGCTTGGGTTTGGAGGGCTCGAGAGGGGAGAGAAAGGCCAGGCGGGGATCCAGAGCTTTTTTAGTGCTGGGCTGGTGGAGAAGGAGGCGGGTGGGAAAGTGGAGGGAAAGAGGAAGGCAGAGGAGGTCGTCATCCTTTCTAGTGAGGATGGAGGTGGGACTGGAGATGCTGGAGATGCTGGAGATGCGGAGAAGGAGGAGGAGCTGCGCGAAAGGAAACGGCGGAAAAAGGAGGAACGTCTCGCGGCCGCCGCTGCCTCGAAAGCGAAAGCCGCCGCGGCGCCCTCGACCTTCCCATGCGAGAGGTGCGCGAAACCTGTCAGTATCCCGGCAGGACAGGATCTAGACAAGGCGAAAGCGGAGCACGCGGACTACCACGTTGCCAGGGATTTGTTGGAGGGCGAGAGGATGGCGATGAGGGGCCCGCCGAAACCACTTGCGGCTGCTTCGACGGTTGGGAGGGAGAGTGGGACTGGTGCGGGGAGTGGGAAGAAGGGTGCGAAGAAGGGTGTGGAGGAAGGGAAGAGGGCGAAAGGGCAGAGTAGTCTGACGGGGTTCTTTGGAAGAAAGTGAGAAGTAAGGCCACGTGGTCAGGAGACGTGTTTGTTGTCTGGATGTTCGCGAGAATGCGCGAATACTCATCAGGCAAACCCGGCGTCCTCAGTAGTCACTCTCATGAAAAGAAGGAGAAATGCGTCTGCGTTTCCATACTGGGGTATGTTTGTTAAATACAGAGGCTAAGAATGGGTATCTATCAATTCCTGCGAAGTCCACAAAGAAAGAAGTAAATTAGCCTATCGCCTTGTTCCGCAAGACGAAAGCGAACTCACCAGTGTCTGTTAGGTCTCTCGACGCCAGAGGCCAACCGTCGCTCAACTCCGTCTTCTCTTGATCGCCTGGAGTGCAGCGTCCCTTGCTTCGGCGATCGCACGTTCCCAAGTCACGCAGTCGCGGGGCGTTCGAGCGCGGACGTTGATCGTCTCGCCTCGATGGGCGACTTGGAACGAGCTTTCGTCCTCTGGTTGTGGTGGAGGTAAAAAAAAAGGGTCAGTACTGGCAGCTTGAAGGCGAGAGAGAGACAAGACACGAACTTCGGTTGTCCTTCAACGCGCACTCCTCGAGAGGGATCGGCTGCCAGGTGAAGACTAGTAAACAACCGGCCCGTCAAAAACAAAACAACGAAACGAACGCACGTATCGATAGACAACTTCCAGTCCGCCAGCTTTGCTCTCCGTAAACAGCAGCAAGTCGTTGAAGAGGTACACGTTGAGCTTCCTCCCCGACTTGGCTTTCGTCATGAACCCCTCCCGGAGAATCTTTCGTGGGCCCATCAGTCGCGTCGGTGCCGTGAGGTCCAGTCGCTGCATCAAAGGTCGAGTATCAGCATTTATGGTTAGAAACAGATAGAGATGAGTAGAGAACTCACGGCACCAACACCCGCCGAAGGGAACTCGACACAAGCCGACAGCCTCTCGAGCTTCTCCTCGTCTTCATGCTTTCTCACCGCCTCATTTACGACATTGAGGATCGACTCGGCAGTCGCTAGCGCTTTCGAGAGCTGAGACTCGTCGGGATGGTCTGGCTCGGTATATCGGAGGATCTGTAGGAGGTCGTTAGATGGTGACGTGGTGGGGGTCAGGGGAGGAGGTAAACGCACTTGGCTGATGAGAAGCGGGTAGCGAGTGAGGCGCTGCATGGGTTCGAGGAGGAAGTGCTCTAGCTCGAGATTCTTCACTCGTAGATGCTGTGGGAAAACAAAAATCAGCTCGCCCTCTCACGTGCCGAGAGGAAGTCGACACGACGGACCTCCAACTTCGTCCTCAGCGCCGGATCGGAAGCTTTCAAGTCGGCCAACGTGTCTGCAGCATTCTTCTGGTTGACGCAATAGCCTCGGTAGATGTCGACGCCTTTGATGTGTCTTTTGATGACGTCCCCGATCGAGTCGACGTAGAGCCGCGATTCCTTCTGTCGAGCTTCGAGCTCGCTGTAGAAGCTCTGGAAGTCAGAGGTTGTTAGTCAGCTATGACCCAAAAAGACAAAAGAAGGAGGCTCACGGTGTTGTAGATGAGGATATCTTCAATATTGGCGAAAATGACCTGGAGCGCTCGCTGAGGGAGAATTTGCTGCAGCTCGGTATAGAACACTGTGGAGCTTTCGTTAGCGTCTTTGAGAAAGAATGGAAGCAGAAAAACTTACCACCAATCACCAGTTGGAGACTCTGAACGTATGTCGACTCGGTGGCGATGAACTCGAAAATCGCCTCCTGCCTCTTGCGCTCGCGGTCGGGGATGTTGTCCAACGCAGTTGGATCGACGAGGCTCGCCCACGTCTAGAAAGGAGGAACAGATGTTAGCTCCTCACACTCACCAAATTAAAACGGGACAAAAGAGCTCACACTTCCAACACCTCCGTAGTTGCCAGAGCCACGATCGCTGCCCTGGCTCGGAACGGGCGAGCTGATGATCGGACTGCTGACGGACAATCGCTGGCTTCGCTCGCCGGTCGCACTCGGGGTAGAGCGAGACATGCCTGTCACGACACGAGAGATGAAAGCGCTGGCTCCTTGTCGGCCCGAACCGATCGCTGGAGACGTTTGCGGGTCTGGCGTTGTCGAGCCCGACACGTAGGGCATCGCTGGAGACGAGAGCGAGAGGTCGAGGGATTGGCGATCAGAGATGGGGTCCAACTCTCGCATCGCTTTTTGATATAGCTGCAGGAAAATGTTAGCTCCTACGAGCCCTCAAGTGTGAAGGGAGAAGGAACGCACGTCATAAGCATCCTCCATTCGCTCCTCCTGGTCTTCGGGCGTCTCCTCGTGAGCCTCCTCCAGCGGTGGAGTTGGGATATCGTGTGACGCGTCTTGGGTATCTGTCGGAGCCGGTGGGGGCCGAGTAGGTCGAGAAGGTGCCGCTCGCCGTGGTGCACGGCGTTTCGGAGTGCCCGGCCCCTCCTGCCGCACGAGGAGACCCGCCGCGTCGAGGACTCTGAGCCTTTCAGCCTCGCGCTCGCCTGGCGAACGAGCGTCGGGAGACTCGACGTCGCTGTCGTCGTCACTCGAATCCTCTTCCTCCGCTGGCTGGATCGCAGGCGAGGGGTCGGCGGGAGGCAGTTCGACAGCAGCGGGCGGAGAGATGGCCACCTCGGGCAGAGCTGAGGGCGCGTTGACGTCTGCAAGAAGAGAGGGAAAAGGACAAGGAAGGAGGGGCGGGCAGGGTTTGGGGGAACACGAAAACAAAACGGATGGTTTTAATTGCGAAGACAAGAAGGGAAGGGGGTTTTGGAGCAAAAGTGGGCACGTGTCTCAGTACTTGTATGAGAGAAGAAGCAGGGGTATTGTGGAAAGAAGGGAGGGGACGCAGCAGATTTGAGGGCTTTCACTGACTTGGTTCGAAGTACGTGGCAGGTACCAAGGCGATGATCCCTCCCTTTTCGGCCTTCCACCAACTGGGGTCCGACGAGTCGATGATCGACACGAGTTCGTCCTCGTCGAACGACAGCTCCTCGCTTGAAGCGGCTTCGTACGTGTAGAGTGCTTTTGAAGGGGTAGCTGTAGAGGTCAAAGAAGAACATCAGTCTGATGAAAAAAGACGACGGAGAAAACAGCCCACATACCTTGGATCTTCTCGACATACTCCTTGGGCAACCATCCACTCTTACCACCGTTTTCGAGCTTGCCGTACCACCACGAACTACTCTCATCCTTGGCCGGGTTCACGAGGATGACGACAGATTCGGGGAAACTCAAGTCCTCGTCGCGTTGACCCTCGTAGGTGTAGATGGAGTAGGTCCGCAGAGCTGGCAATGGGAAAATATTTAGCACGAGCTCATGTACACGTTAGAGACAGAAGCTCACTAGTTGTAAGGTCCACAGCATCAAGAGGGTCTTCCTCAGCGGCAGCGGGCTCGTCCAAAGGCTCCTCCTCCTCTTGCTGAACAGGAAGGTGCGAGATGGACGGCGACTTGGCACCATCCGAAGCAAGACCGCCGTACCAATCAACGGACTGACGGTTCGCCATATAGTCGGCCTGAGCGGTATCATGTCCGTTCGTCGGAGGCGAAGGAGCGGCAGGAGCTGGCGGAGGCGAAGGCGGTGAAGGAGGAGGGACGTAGGTTTGCACGGGAGGCGAAGCGTCGCCGATGACCGCACCACTAACGGTAGGACCACTCTTATCGACTGTGACTGCCTTCTTGAGCCTCAATCCTCCCTGAATCTGGCCGAGAAGGGCCGACGACATCCCAGTGGCAGGAGCCGAGGGCGCAGAAGGAGCAGCTGGGGCACGAGGGGCGGCTGGGGCCGTTGGCGCAGCGGGAGCTGCTGGCGCTGGAGGAGCGGCAGGGGCGGGAGGAGCAGCAGGGATTGGTGTAGAAGACGAGCGGGATGGTGGGCCCGATGCCTGTGCCGAAGAAGGCCGGATAGGCGCGGCGATGCCGACGCCCTTGAAGAGGTCCTGGGCGAGCTTGTTACGACGGTTCCTCTCGGCGAACGCACCCTCGTCATCACTGCTGTCCGAATCGTCCTTCTCCTTGCCCCAATCGTCGTCGTCGAAGTCGTCCGTAGGTGGAACGTAAGTCGGCTTCGCGGGCTGGCTGGGGATCGCGCGAACAGGGACAGGCGCGGCGGGAGCTGGAGGAGCAGGTGGGGGAGAAGGCGCGGCAGGAGGGGTGTTGGCAGCGGCAGCGGCGAAGAAGGGGTTGGCTTTGGGCACCGTGGCGGGCGAAGGTGTGGCAGCGCCAGCGCCGATACGGTGGAAGGGGTTCGTGCCGGGGCTCTTGAGCGGAGGCGACGTCTCGTTGACGGCGAGAGTTGGAGGCGTGGGAGCTGGTGGCGTGGGAGCAGGGGGAGCGACGAAAGTCGAAGGAGCGGTGGGAGCAGGGGGAGGGGAAGCCACAGGCACGGCTTTAGGGACAGAGGGAGCGAAATCGTCGTCATCGGCGACACGTGCGGGTGAAGGGCGTGAGGGAGGAGCGGCCGGACGACGGCTCGGGGGAGGACGAGGCGCGACCTTGGCCGCAGGTGGGGCAGGAGGGGGTTGCGAGAACTTGGCCTTGCTCTTCGCGTAGTTTTCCTCCGCCAATTTGGCATCCGCGAGCTGCTTCTCAAGCTCCTGGACCTTAGCGAGACGCTCGCGCGCGGATGCCGCTTCCTGCTCAGCAGCTGCGACCTCCTCCTGCGAAGGTCCCTTTGGCACTGGCGGAGCTGCCGGAGCAGCGGGAGTCGACGATGCAGCCGGCTCGTTGATCGACTGCTCGATCGCGACGCCCCTATCCCTCTCGCGGTCGAGCTTGGCCTGACGCTGCTTCTCCTTCTCCTTCAACTCTTCGTCCGCCTTGGCCGCCCGAGCAGCAGCCTCAGCCTTCTCCTTCTCGAGCCTGTCCGCAACGGAAGTATCGACGACCGACTCGCCCGCTGGGGCCGAAACGCCGAGCGCACGAAGTCGTTCCTGGATCCTCATCTGCGCCTGCGCGCGAATGTGAGCTTGACGTTCAGCGGGGGTCATCGACTTGGTGTCGGGCCCAGGTGAGGCGGTTGGGACTGGCGCTGGAGGGGGAGGAGCAAGAGCGGGCTTAGGAGCAGCAGCTGGAGGAGGAGGTGGTGGAGGCGTCCTGGAGCGTGGGGGAGGAGAAGCGTGCCGCGATGAGGAACGGTAGTCGCGTCGGTCTCGGTCGTCGTCGTCGTACGTGCCACGACGATATCCACTGTCGCGTTCGCGCTCCCGGGATGGGTCCCTCGAGTATTCCCTTGACGACGAGTAACGATCACGATCGTCGTACTTGCCGCCGTACCTGTCGTTCCTCGCGTCCCTCTCGAGGACGAATCGATCCTGGTCCCTCCTCTTGTCACGCTCAATGTCCTTCATCTTGCGCTCCAGCAACGGCAGCTCCTCGTGCTCGAGCCTGAGCAGCTCCCTCTCAATCTTCCTCCTCTCGTCGTCCTTCTGCTCCGTCCTCCTCCCCGTACTCCTGAGGTTGTACTCGAGGTCGTCGTTCAGCCTCTCGATCCTCCGCTTGAGACTCCTCAACTCATCCCTCACCTCCTCCTCCTCATCGTCCTTGTCCCGACTACTAGCGACAAGCTTCTCACCCCTCTTGAAGCTCTTCTTGATGTCGTCCAACTCGTCCGCAGGCGAGTCCCGCCCTCCACCGCGCGCCTTGACCGAGTCGCGATCCAGGTGCCTCGAACTACTCTTGTACCTCGGCGCCTCGTTGTCGTCGTCGTGGCGGTACACCGTCGCGTCTTTGCCTCGTGGAGGAGGCGCAATGTTGTGCAACGACCGCGTCTTGGCCATCGAGCCGGGGCCCTGGTCGAAATCGCCCGAAGTCGAGCGCACGTTGGTGTCGTTCTTGAGGAGGCCTTTGAGGAACCCGACCGAATCGTTCAGGTCCCTTGCTGACGGAGGAGCCATCTCGGCAGGGAGGGTTTGGGGAATAGGGTTGCCATTGAGTCCTGCGAGAGGGTGGGTTAGCTGGTCGGAGACGAGCGGAGGTGTCGGAGGAAGCTCACGGCGGTAGATCAAGCCCATAGCGACATGGAACTCGTCAATGTTAAGCTTCCCTCTATCTTCGACGTCGGCAAGGTTCCTGTACGCCATCAAAGTCCCCGTTGCGAGAAGCGGTCATCAGCTTCAGCTCCACGCCACCAGCGTACTCTGCTCCGGGGCGACACGCACCAGATGTTCATCATGTCGTCTCGCTCCAAGCCCGACTGGCCAAAGACTTCGATGGCGACTGGGCCAGCGATGAAGCCAGTGCCTTGCTGGTCCCATGCCCGGAAGATCTGGTCGTAGCGCTTCTTCTCGTCGGGGCTGAGCGCCCAAGGGATGGGGACCGTCGCTTGGCCGGTCTGAGTCGACGTAAAGGGAGGTACCACCGCGCAGATTCAAGTCAGCTTTCGCTGATCTTATCCTGCATGTCCTCTGTCGGAAGGATGACGCAACGAGAGGAGGGACGCACCTGAGCCTGGTTCTGCTGCTGGAACGACTGCTGCAAGGTCGCGCCCTGGTTCGGTGCCGCGAACTGCATCTGGGACGGGTTCATGAACGTCGAAGGCTGGATGTTCTGCGACGGCATGAACGACGACAAGAACTGTCCCTGGAGGCCTCCGCCGAAGCCGGAGCCTGCGCCTCCGCCGGGGAAGCCCGTCGGCTGGGGGGCGAGCGAGGGGGCCTGGTTGAACTGCTGGGGCATGGGCGGCATCGGAGGCGGCGGTTGGTTGAACTGTTGGGATGGGTAGCCTGTGGCCATGGGGCGTTGCATGGGGGCGAAGCCGGTGGGCTGGGCCTGGAGGGGCATCCCGCCTGGACGGAGGCCTCCTCCCCCGAACCCGGTCGGCTGAGGCTGCTGGCGAGCGGTTCAGGGTGAGCGGGTGCAGTCTAGAAGTAGATAGAGTGAGAAGTTACCTGGAATTGTTGCTGTTGTGGCTGGAAGCCGGTGCGTTGGCCCTGCGAGAGCGGGTGAGAGCAGGGGTGAGTTCGGTGACGTGGGGAGCGAGGACCGGCCGGGGCGGGAGGGGACTGACCTGGAGCTGTTGCGGGAAGCCAGTCGGCTGGGGCTGGAGGCCAGGGTTGAACCCTTGCTGGCCGTACGGGTATCCTCCCCCGCCGTATTGCATCGTCGCCGCCGATATCGCTGAAGGTGCTGAGCAGAAGGGAGGCAGCAGCGAGAGCGAACGCCGCTGCCGCCTCGCGCGAAGTCCAGGGGCTTCCTCTGGCGCGTCGATCTTCTTTTCTTTGTCCTGTCGAATCCGAAACGTGTCAAAGTTAAAACTGCTTTGATTTGACTACAAATCACTCTCTCGTTCACTCCTGAGATGATCTAGAACGATGAACAAAGGCCACGTCAGCTCCGGTACTACATAATTCGAAACTGCTCGTACGCCCGGCTCGGACGGCTCCGCCGCTTGACTCTTGCCATCACCTCCACATCTCCGCCTCCCTGCTCACATCTTACCACTATCTCACTATCACTATATCTTTACATTGAACGCACTTTCTGCCACTGCCCCGTTGCCCCAACTACCGCTTGGACGGCTTGACTCAACCTCGCGGCCTCGATGCCGTTCTCGCAAGCACCTCCACCAGGAACAAAGCTCTGGGACCTCAGCGACAAGACCGTCATGCCCAAGAGTCCTGAAGACTACGACCGGTCGCGGAGCAGCAGTCCGTCGAGGCTGTTTGGCGGGTTGCTGGCGTCACCCGAGATTCGGTTGAGCTTGGGTGAGCGGTTCGCTGGGCTAAATGAGAGCAAGCAGGAATGCTGATGGACAAGGAATCGTAGCGGAGGAAATCATCTTCCTTCATCCTGCTCCTGAGGGTGTTACGCCGATGTACGACCCCATGGTAATCGGGAGGTGCGTCTTCTCCGTCCATTGGTTCCTTCTTCTGCCCGCCCGATCGACGCGTTGACGAAATTCCTTCTTGATCGACCAGCGTTACTCTATCCCTCCCAAAACCCAAACGACTCAAGCAACTCACAGTAACTCTTCAAGGCCTCCAAGACATCGCGTTCCCCAACAACGAGAAGCCTTACGAGTCCGCCGTGACGCTCTCTCGAGAAGTGTCGCTGCTCGATGGAGGGGAAGTGGAGTTGGAGAAAGGGGAACATACGTTCGAGTTTTCGATCATCGTGCCGTCGAGTACGGGACCGTATGAGAGGAGTATGCATGGGAGGTTGAGGTGCGTCCCTCGTTGCTGTGTTAGATGAAGTAGGGGTCCGGGATACTGATGAGATCGGGCGCAGACATACGGTGGTTGCTAAGGCTGAAGGGATTGGTGCGAGAGGAGGAGATGTGAGATCGCGCTCTACTGCAAGGTAGGATTTGAGATTAGGACTGACGCAGGTCTATCTCGCGCTCGACAGATCAGCATCACGAAGCAAGTCTTCTTCGTCGTGAATGTGAGCCTCAGGATCTTTCATTTCCTTCTAGAACGTTTTAAATTTTTATTCCTTTCGACTCAGCCCGGTGGTGCGGGAGAATCGGAGCCACCGCCGCCTCTGGACTACAAATTCGAGGGCCACGTGGACGACCTCGGCGTGCGTGCCATCCCGTTCCTCCCCTCCACTCTCGTCGTGCTGATAAACAATCTCTCCTCGAACAGATCTATCAGATTTCTCTCAAAAGCCAACATATCATGGTACCCTATTCCCCTTCTCCTTCTCCCTCATCAACTAACCCCTCTCCCTCACCTACGGACCACTCAGGTCGGCGGCCTCCTCCTCCTCTCCTTCCACCTCCTCGCCCCACCGACCTCAGTCCTCCTCCACTCCATCAAATTAAAACTCCACCAATCCTTCTTTCTCAAATCCCATACCTCCCCCGGGTTCACCTCTATCCCTCCGGTTGACGCTCGAACGGTGTTCGTCCTCGATGGCGCGAACCCTCCCAATTCCCGACGGTTCGAAGATCCGTCGACGTCAGGAAAAGATGGGCCGTTGGGAACAGTAAAGAAAGGAGAAGCGTTCGAAGCCGTGCACTTGGGGAGGATCCCAAACGACAACGTTGTGAGACCGACGACGATGGTTGGGACCGAGACGGGGATCAACGTGGCGCATAAAGTGGTGATTGAGGTGGCTTATAAGGTCCTGAAGGAGGGTGAGGAGGAGAAGGGGAAAGGGAAGGAAGGGAAGAAGGATGTGAAGAGGTTCATTACTTCGAGGGCTGTGGACATCTTCAGTGTGCGTCTCGGTTTTCTTCCACGTGACTAAACCATCTTGCTCCCCCACTGATAACGTTTGATTGATGGCGATGTTAGTGCTGCTGTTTTCTATCCTCCCTCACTCTCCCAGCCTACTCCCTCGAAAACCCGTACCCCGACACCGACCGGCGCTATTCGCCCCCTTGCGTCTGTAGTGTCGACCTGAAGCAGGCGGTAGCGTGGCATGGGCAGGAACTGTTGAAGGATGAGGATCAGGTAGTGGTAGAGGAGGGTGAGAGGCAAGGAAGGAAAGAGGTGAGCGAGCCAGGGGGTGGAGGTGGGTAGCTCTGAGACAGGGAAGGCGAGTTAATCGTTAAGCTGGTGAGAAGGGAATTTGAAAGCGATGTGAGAGATATTTGCTGCTACTTGGGCTGGGAGGGGCTTTCAAAGTTACGGCTCTGCTCCAGAAGGTAGGTTTTGACGGTTAGGCAAGCATCAAGCCGTTGCGGCCCTCCCAAAGGCGACGCCACGTGGACTCTCCTCGAGTGTATCGATAGGACGTGCAGCGCCCTCGCTGAGCAGTCTCCTTGCCCAACACTACTCACTCGCTCTGGCCCACAACTCACCACAAAGCCTCTTACTGAACACATCTCGAGGGACCCTTTTCGTGTTTACGCCGAGGCAACAGACTCGCAACAACGTGGGTCCGGCGTTAGTGTGAGGTCGAAGTGCGGGGGCCGCAGCTCTGTCACAACCCTTGCCCTGGCCAGGCCGCACTCTGCCTCGAATCGAGGCGCTCCCCCCTGCCTTCGCCTTCACCCTTCCTCGCCAAAGTGTGGACACTGTTTGGCCCATACTTTGCACGACTTTCTGCCCGTAGCCCTCCGTCGCACGTCGGAGAGCCCCAGCGCTCCTCAGCTGTCCGCCGCGAGGTCCGTCGGTGGTGTGACCCCAGTCCGAGCCAGTGGTTCCCTCGCTCGCTCGCTTCGCTCGAAACCCCTCACGCGAGCGTTGCTCTTGCGGATAGAGGTTGGGAGGAACAAGCAAGGAATAGGAAGGAAGTGAACCAAGCATCGCACGATCGACTGGCTCGCTCCTCCCGGCCTCCCCGCCCCTCCCTTCGTCAACGTGCGTCCCGGGCTCGACCTCGGCCTTCGTCGCCGTGAGCTGTCCTCCTCTCGCTGGGAGCACAACTTCCACTAATCGTCTTCACTCCTACACAGTGTACAACTCCTTTCTGTTTTCCCTAAAACCCACCTCAGCGAGGGAGCGATAGCCATCGATGTCATCGCACGCCTCCACCTCCGCCTCGCTGTACGCCGCCCCTTCCTCCGGCGCACACCAATCCACATCGTCCTCGTCGCCCAAATACCCCGCACCCCCGCCTTCTACCACCTCATCCACCACTTCATCGCCAAAGGAGAAGAAGAGCCACCACCACCACCAGCCGAAAGCGGTTCAGAGGGCGGAGGCGAGGTTGGGCGTTACGACCGAGTTCAAGGACCTGAATCTGCATAGTGCGTGCGCTAGAGGGGACTTGGGTGAGTGGACGTTTCTTTCAGGCCGATAGGTGTGGACTCTGGGGTGCTGGAGAAGATGGTGGGGGCGATCGAGGCGAAGGATGAGCAGATTGCGGGTAGCGGTCAATACCCGGACCGATCCTCAGAGCGGCGTCGGGACTTGAAGCGGCCGGCAGAGAACGTGAATGGACTAGTCAGGATACATTGCGGATGTGCTGCATGGTGTTCAGGCATGGCAATTTCCTGGGTGCGAGGGACGCATCACGCTGGATCTCAGGGGCTGGCAGCGAGGGGTGGGAGGATTGGAAGCCGACTCGCCGCGGGCGAAGAAGATTGTTCAAGTTGAATATGGATCGAAAGGGGATTGATGGAGCTCGGTTGGATGGAGTGGGCTCGGGCGGGGGTTGTTGGCTCAATCCGTGGACGATCCACAGCTCGCGCCACTGTGATGGCCTCCGGAAGCGGGTTTCGCTGACACGATGTTGAACTGCTCGCAGGTCTCGCGACATACGCTCTTCTTCATGGTCAGCCAGTGAACAGTCTGCTCAATGGCGTGCTTCCTCTTCATGCGGCGGCGACTTCGGGCAACGAGGCGATTGTGCGGCTGCTGATCGAATACGGGGCCGATGTCAATTCACCGAGGTGCGTTGCCTCCATCGGTGCTGGGTTGAGGGTCTTGCAGCTAAATCTAGTTTGCTACTGTCAGACTACCAAGAAAGTACAGCAACGATCGCGGTCGCAACTCTTCATCCGCCATCGGCACGGCTGGTGAGTCCTGTTTCCTGGCCTACGCGGCGCGACGAGCTGGGAAGAGTGACGTGCTAACCTGACCCGGCCTCGCAGGATCAACTCCCCTCCACTTTGCCGCCGCGAACGGCCATATCAACATCATCAACCTTCTCCTCTCCTTCGGTGCCAAGGCTAGCGCCGTCGAAAAGTATGGCCTCACTCCCGACCAGATCGCGCTGCAGAAGAACCACCAGGAGGCGGCGGAGATCCTGCGAGCATGGGCGGACGACGAGGCGGACGCGGCGTCGAGCACGGGGTCGCTTCATTCGACGACGAAGACGAAGAGAATGCACCCCAAGAGATCGCTTGACACCCTCGCCCTCAAGCTCTCGCACTCGGCATCGAACACCCACCTCCACTTCCCGCATTCCAACTCGTCGTCGTCCCTTACGCATCTCCCGTTGTCGGCTCCCTCGCATGCGACTTCGTTCGTCAGAAGAGCTTCTCTCAACCACCACCACAACCACCTTGTCGGCGACGGAGCCTCTCACCGCCGGCCTTCGCTCCCCTCCGTCTTCGAAAAGGCGTCGCACCCGGCAGCGGCGCTGAAACAAGCGCTCGCGACGTCGAACCTGAGAAAAGGACACGAGCCGGGAGCGCTGAACCGAGCAGAGAGCCAGGCTAGTATGGCGAGCTCGATGTGGAGTGCCGATGGGGAGGGAGTGGAACGACGGAGGAGCCTCGACAACCCGTCGACGCGAAGACGGTTGTCGATCACGAGCGACTACCCAGTTTCAGCACCACCGACGAAAGCCTCGTTTTACCCGAGCGAGCTGGCGAGCTCAGGCTCGACAACCTCCACGTCGTCGATGCAGAGGAGTGGGTCGGTGTCGTCGTTCGGACCTCCGACTGCGACCGCGATCGCGAACCAGTTCTACCGCCCGAGACAGTCGAGCCAGCTTAGTGGGCGGGTTCATCAACCAGTCTCCCCACTCGCTGGACCTGGCAGTCCCAACGTCTTTTCCGAGGAGGACGACGACGATGACGGGGAGGAGGAGACGCCCGTCGGAGGAACGCAAGCCTCGCGACTGAGGAACGCGCACCTCCGAGAATCAAGCGCAACGAGCAGTGGGATGTCGACGACGTCGTCTCAGCATACTTCGTCGCAAGGCGGGACTACTCCGGACGCGTCGGACTCGACGAGAGAGCAGGAGGAGAGGGACGAGGCCGGCGGAAGGGGCAATGGGCAGCTCGCGACGGATCCTCGACTCTACCCGCTCAGAACAAGGACGGATAGTGTCGATTCCATGAGCTCAGGGTTTTCGAGGAGGACTGGACCTCAGCCGCTCACCAAGGCGACGCCGCTGCAGCGGTCGGGCTCGACAGACGTCGGCGGTCGTGTGGAGACGAGGTCGAGTAGGAGCAATTCGGCCTCGACAGATGCGAGGTTTTCTTCGTCGCCGGCGTCCTCGTACTCCGGTCTTGGGACGCTTTCGACCTACGCGCCTTCGACAAACTCCACCGTCGCGACGAGCGCTGCTCCTTCGTCTCCCACCGCTGGCGGTCCTCAGCAACCTCTGTCCCGCCAACCCCTCCTTGCGCCTCTCTACGAAACGACTCCCAAGATCATCACAACTGAGAAGGGGACTCCGATCACCACGAGCGCGCAGGCGAGACACCGTATCAACAAGGTCGAGCAGGAGATTCTCAACTACGACCCGTCGCTCACGTCGTCGGATAGCACGGCGTCGAGACCATCGTTGTCGCGGCAGCTCGCGGCTTATGGTCAGAGCTTGGTGCTGGAGAGGAAGTTGAAGGCTTCCGAGGCGGGGAATGGGTATCAGTGGGAGACGATCACGAAGGATGGGAAACATCGTGCGACGCCGGTGACCGTTGGGGAGAAGAAGGCGGCTGCCGCCGCTGGGGTGGCTGGGATTACGGAACATGGTGCGAAGGGTGCGTCCTGATCTCCTTCCCGAACTCTTATTGTCGGAAGCTGACCACACGTGTTTCCTCAGCGTCCCTCCCTGCCGCAACCGCGTCTCAAACGACTCTCAAGCCAACTCGCCAAGCAGACGACAAGACCCTCACCGTGCCCGCCTGGCGCGCCGTCCCCACTGGCGACCGTCTCATGCCTCCTCCCTCCCCAAACGGCCGTCGCAGCGCCAGTCCCTCCTCGTCTTCCGCCGGTCCCAGCGGAACGAAGTACAAGGAGCCTACGCCGCCCCTCCCGAAAGAAAACGTCACCGCACCTTCCTCGCCTCGAGCTTCTTCGCCAACGTCGACGGCAGGGTCCGGAGGAATCTCGTATGTCGAGGTCGTGCCGCACTCGCATTCTCATTCGCATGCGCATTCGAGTACGACGCCGAGGGCGAAGGGGAAGGGGACGAAGTCGGATCGGACGCATTCGAATAAGGGAGGGTCGGTGACGAGCGTGCAGGATCAGGTGTTGATTGATCAGTATGAGCAGGCTAGGGTGCGTTGCTTTTTGGGGGGTTTCTTTTTTGGCTGTTGGTGATGGTGGAGGGAAGCTGATTGAGGATGGTCTACAGATCGCGGCTTCTATCCCTCAAGCCCAGCTTACGGTCACGCCAAAGAAGAAGGGCTTCTTCGGCAAGCGACTCTTCAAAAGCTAGGAAACTAGCTCATGCTCAGTGTATAAACGATTTCCCTTCATGTGTGTATAGACTCTCATTCTCCCTTTTCCTCTCCACGTGCTTCTCCCCACCAAAAAGTCGCTGCACAGCCCACGTATTGTTGTAGCTTCTCAGTCCTATCTTTCTCCCCCTTTTGGCCCTGTGTGAAAAATCGTCTTGTCGTGTGCTTAGGCCCGTTTTTCGCATCAACATCTGTAGCTGCGCAGCGGGAGTCCAAAGCGACACGTGGGAGCTTGTTGCCGAGCTTAACAGAGGAAACGTTGTTTGAAGGTTGCAGATGCTTTTCAGTCTTTTGGCCCGTTTACAGCTTCACAGAGATGTGTTTTGAGTGGCCTCAAGCATTGATGCAATCTTGTGAAACGCCGGGGAACTGCAGGTTCACGGAGTGCCTCCCTGCGCGGACTTGGGCTGGCCAGGCGCGCGACCCCTTCGCCGACGTACAACTCGCACCTTTGAAACCTATATCAACAAACGATGGCCAAAGCAAAGTCCAAGAAACCAGCCAAGGAAGAGTCCGACTCGGAGCCAGTGTGTGAGTCTGTCGATTGGCGCGCGTCTGTTTGCCTGTGATGGCAGGGGCGAGCGGCTCGACGCGACTTTAGAACCACTTTTTGCGTGAGACGCGTATGCTGACAAACATCTTACTAACAATAACAGACGAAATCAACAAGATTGTCAAGCATAAGGGACAGGTGCGTGTTCGTGCTGCAACACGAGGAACAAAGGCGACGCGTCGCGACCGTCCTCCTTTGTTTCTATGAAAACTGACGATGAGCTCGCACGCCTGCATCGAAACAGGGCAAGAAACTCGAGTATCGTGTCAAATGGAAGGGTTACGACTCGGAGGACGACTCGTGGGAGCCAGCCGAGATGATCACCGAGTGAGTGGACTGCCTTCCATCCTCCTCGAGAACATGCCCTCGTGACTGAATACGCAACGATGCCAGCGACGCACCCACCGTAGTCGAAAAGTACTGGAAGACGATTCCGGAGGATAGGAAGTGGCAGCAGCACCACGACAAGCCGCCGAGGGTCAAGCCGTCGTCCACCGCGTCCGGCACGCCCGTCGCGTCCAACAAGCGCAAGTCGCTTCGCGGGGACGAGGACGACGAGGGGAGCAGCAGCAGGAAGAAGAAGGCGACTCCGAATGGAGGCTCGGCGGCTAAGGCTAAGACGAATGGGAGCGAGTCGAGGAGGACGAGTAGGAGGGAGGCGAGCCCGGAGTTGAAGTCGCCTAAGAGGAAGGGTCGGAAGGTTCAGGATGAGGAGGAGGAGGAAGAGGAGCAGGAAGAGCAAGAGGAGGAAGTTGAAGAGGAAACAGCGATCGAGGAGGAGACTGAGGACGTCGATATGAAGGAGGAGGATATTTACAATGTGGGCGGGAGGGAGAACATCCAGCACGAGAAGGATTACGAGGACATGGAGAGTTGGGAGGTGAGCGATATCTCTTTCTGTCATGACGGCCTCAATGTTTGTGGGGAAGGAAGAACTCGAGGAGCTAACAAATGGTGCCGAATGGTGGTGGTGGTGGTGCAGGACGTGATCACCTCCATCGACACGATCGAGCGCTCCGTACAAGATGGACTCCTCCAGTTTTTCGTGGTCTGGTGCGCTTCTTCACCTCTTCAACCCCCGTGGTATTCGCATGCTCATGCTCCGCGTTCTCAGGGAGACCGACAACTCCTTCTCTTGGGTCACATCCTCCCTCGTCAGGCAAAAGGCTCCTCAGAAGGTGCGTTCCACATTTGTCATCCCCCTACCAGCTACTAAGGCCCGCATGCCACCACTAGGTTATCGACTTTTACGAAACACACCTCAAGTTCACCGCTATCCCGGCTCGCGAGACGAGCTACGAGGACGATTCTTGAAACCAACCTACGTCAGGTCCATACCCCCCTCTTCTCTTTCGTCGACAGTCACCCCTTCTTTCGGCCTTACTCGCTGGAACCAACCCAAAAACAAGGCGATTGATTTGGATCACTTTTGTCTCTGTTCCGTCGCGCCCGCCTTCTCTCCTCCCCACCTTCGCGCCTTTGTCGCAAAACGTCTCTCTATGCTTCCAACTCATTTCATAATCGGTGAACCACCACCTTGTCGTCTCTTTCGGTGTGCAGTGTGAAATTGGAAGTCTTAAATTGGTGTCCCGTGCGGTTTGTTTTGACTTTTAACGAGAGCGATGGCGCTGAATGCTTCAGCCAAAAAACACGTGTACGGCCGGCTGCAGCGCTGACCGGGGTTGGGGGCATTCCCGGCTCATCCCTCTTCTTTCTCCTACCCACCTCTTTCGTCGCCTCTTCCAGTGCTTTCCAACAAAGACAACAAAGACTTCGACAGAGATGCACCGCTTCTTCCTGAGCTTCACGGAACTCCACCTCGAAATCCTCGACCACCTCGCGTCGTCGCCGTCGATTCACGAGATCCTCCCACTTCTCGGCGTCAACCGCCACTTCCGCAAACTCACCGCTGAAAAGCTCGTCCAGGAATATTCCAAAACAAAGATAGTCAAAGTCGAGAAGTCACGCTACGGAACGGAGTCCAAAGTGACATACTCTCCTGGTGAACGCATTTCGGTGAGTGCAAGCTGCCTCACTATTGACGCAGACCTTTATCAGGAAGGAATTGGGGTTGAATTAGCTAAAAACTCTTTATCAATGCTACGTACCAGATCTTCGCGTCTTGGGACCGCCTTGACACAGAAACGACACAATCAGCGGATCCTCGCTGGTGGCGCATTCAACGCTGGCCAGAGGCGACGCTGCTCTTCGACAACATCAACCCTCAGACTTTGATCTGCACCTTCAAATCACCAACTATCGAGACCGACCTCCTTACGGCCTTGACTAAGAACGGCACCGACCTCGATACTCTTGCCGCTAACCTGACCCTTTCCCTCACCTCGCTCACGTACGATGAAAGGCGTCTCAAAGTGGGTATAGCGGATCTTGGAGCTACCCCAGCCTTGCTTTACATCATTCCTTCTGCTTGCTTCAGGTCTCCGGTAATGAAGGAGAAGGAGAATGGCAAGGGCTTCCCAGAGTGTGAGCCGAATTGGTCGCCCAAACCTCCGGATGAGTACGAAGGGGCCATTGGGTTTGGATCATGTGAGGGTTGGGCTTGGCATGTCGGTGAGTTTCAGTTTTGTGTCATTTCTTGCGAGCCTTAGTAGTGACGTGGCTGCCGAGCGCGCTTCTTTTCTCAGAGGGCTACATCAAGCGCGGCTGCAGGCTCAACAGCTACAACCTTCAAGAAGTTGTCTCATACACAAGCGTTATCAAGACTCTCAGGATCCCGCTTATCGACTTGTTCCGCCCACGAGGGACTATGGAGGAGAAGGGATGCGATCCACAGCCTGAAGGAGACCCATTTGATAGTTATAGGGAGTGAAAGGAAACCGCGTTTAAGATATTACTTCTATGGTTGGTGCTTTCTGTTTCTTTTTCATTTGAGGGCGCTGGGAACTTACACAGTGCCTCCGCTCCTGCGTAGGAACGAACAAGAGAGCGCGATTGTTTGGTCTTGACACGTCTCAAAAGTGTATGGAATGCTACAATTCAGTCTCTCAGATTTGAAAGATTGAGTGTGACTCTGCAGGGTGTTCTCTGCTTCCTTCACACTGAATTATAGCGGCCACGTGGACCCGCCGCGCACTAAGGCATGTCGGCGTCGCCATGTCAGCGCAACTTGCGCAGATGCAGGTCAGCTTCCTCAATTCTGATATGGCCAAAGATTTACTTCAACTACGATGAGTAACTCTGGACTCACAAAGTCCCTCGAAAAAACAAGACTCGTCGGCAGCGCCCAAGTCTCGCCTTCCTGGGCGCTGGCCGAAAGATCTCGAAGTCCCGCCCGCCGCTGCTCCTCTCGCTCTCGCCACACTTCCCCGCCGCCCGCCCGCTCGGACACCTCGACGCCTCGCACTTCTCGCACTATCTAGAAATGTCGTACAACCCTTACGCAAACCCCTACGCCAACCCATACGCCGCCAGCGCGAGCCGACCTACCGCGCCCGTCGCAGGGCCCTCCTACGCCGGTCCCGCCGTGCCCGCCGGATGGTCGTACCAGCCCCCAGCGGAGGATTACAGCAACCAGTACGACGCTTCGTATGCTGAGCAGGCGTCCATCTACACCCCCGAGGCGGCCAAGAGGGGCGCTATCACGAACCCGGGTGCGAAGGGCAAGGCGAGGACGACGGTGTTGAGAAAGGGCGGTGGAGAGGTTTGGGAGGACCAAAGTTTGCTGGAGTGGGATCCTGGTGAGTTGGGCTTGTCTTACTGTTCTGAGTGCGATGTGCGGTCGTCTTGCGAGCCTCTATAGGACCGCTCGCCACCGTGGAACAGCGTGCTGACTCCGCGCTCCTCTTCCTCCCCCATCTCTCTATGAATCAACACAGCTCACTTCCGTCTTTTCATCGGTGATCTCGACCCCGCTTTGTCCGACGACCTGTTCAAGCAGGCGTTCTCAGGCCCCCGCTACCCGTCCTTCGTCAAGTCCAAGATCGTGCGCGACAAGCACACCAACAAGGGCAAGGGCTACGGCTTCGTGAGCTACCAGGACCCCGAGGACTTCCTCAAGGCGTGGAAGGAGATGAACGGTAAGCTTCGCTTCATCCCATCTCGGGCGTGGTGGCGAGGGCGAGCGCTGACGTTGATTGACGCACCCACAGGCAAGTACGTCGGCACCCGACCCGTCAAAATCTCCAAAGCCACCGCAGGCGTCTCCTCTGTCCAGATCGGTGCCAAAAAGGCGAGGATGTTCGACGAGAAGGCCAAGGGCAAGAGTGGAACCGTGTCGTTCTCGAGGGCCAAGCTCGCCGAAGCGGAGGGAGGTGGACTCAACAGGAAGGCGGATGCGGGAAGCAAGGACAGGAAGAGCTACATCAGGAGGTAAAGGGTGTCGGAAGAATGGGTTTGCCGAAAGGAGGGGGGTGAGTGTTGGGCTGTGCATTCTTAAACAAGGAGGGCGCGTCGGCGGGTCAGTTGTTATAGCATTTGTTTTGGAACATATGCTGTCGCGAAGGACGTAACGTAAGCTCACTTTGCTGGTTTCCCTTTCAAACGGGCTCATCATCCCAGTCGCCTCCCTCAGAGTCGCCTACGTCCCAAGGACCCTGGCTCTGCCCCGTCGTTCAGTTCCCCCTTTTTTCCCCCTCTTGCTCAGGAAATCTTGCGACTACGGTTCTGCCGCCATAGAGGCACGACCCCTTGTCTCTGAAGCATTCTCGCGTTCCAACTACCTCTTCTGCGATGGTGTCTGGGCTATCGTTGAAGTTGCTATCCTTGTCATGCCAGCTTGGCATCACGGACGGTGTTATTCCTGAGGCCCTTGCAGCAGCTTGGGGCCTCTGTTCTGCTCAGACGCGTGTCAACAGGCGGGCCCAGTCTCGTGATGTTGAGGGTTCTGAACTGGAAGGAGTTTCCGGAGGAAGAGAGAGAGGAGCTATACAGAGAGATGCGGCATTCGAGGTTTTGGTTGACGTCCGACGTGGCCGTTCGGGCAGGGAGCGCTGGATTTTAATGAAGAAGGAGTTTTGAACGACGAGAAGGGGAAGACGGAGATGAGATGGAAGATCAGATGTCACACCGGGTGTCTCGCCTGACGCCATGATTTGTGGAAAAACGTGCGAATGATAGCCTATCTCTCCCCATGCGAGCCAGAACGGAACGAAATGCCAGCTAGGATTCTAAATGCATAATGAAAGGCGCGACGGCCCCCCAAGAATTATTTTACGAACGATCGAAACCCTCAATCGCTCTCGCTGCCCTCCTCCTCTTCCGACTCTTCATCGCTCCCCTCGTCCGACTCGTCCTCACTCGCCTCACTCGCCTCGAGCTCCAACAACTCGCTCACATCGACCTTTCCCTTCCTCTTCTTCCCACCAAGCTGCGCCTCCTCCTCCTCCTCGTCACTGAACTCCTCGTCATCGAACTCATCCTCATCCTCCTCCCCACTCTCAACCTCACCCTCCGACCCAAGCACGACATCCTCGACCGATCCCTCATCCTCACTATCCTCCTCACCCTCCATACCGACATCTCCATCCTCCGATCCAGACTCGTCACTTTCGCCCTCGACGTACTTCGTTCCCTGGGACTTGCTGCCAGCGCCGGGGGTGATGGTCGCACGAGCGGCGACGCGCTCCTGCTGAAGCTCGATTTGGGACATGACGAGCTCTAGTCGGCCGTCGAGTGCGAGGAGGGAGGGTTGGAGAGCGAGGCGGGAGGTGAGGGAGGCGTGGAGAGTGGCGAGACGGGTGACGAGCGATGGGATCTGAAAGTACACGTGTGAGGAGCGCGTAACGAAAGCGATGAGAAAGAGGCAACTTACGGTGACAAGGAATCCAACGTGAACAATCAACACTTGTCTCACCCACTCGATCAACCCTCTAGCCCTCTGCACACTAGCAGCGCCCGGCGTTCCCTTCTTCCCCTTGCCCAACTTCTCCACCAACACCTCCAAGAGGTTCAGCACCAAACTACCCGACGGAAGCCTCTTGACCGTGCTCCTGATCAACGTCGGCGACGAATGCGTCAAACACGACTCCAAAAGCGGCGCGTCGGACGAGTGAAGAGCTTGGATGAGCGTCGTCGTGAGCGTCGTAGCGGGGACAGAAGGACCACTGGGCACGACGTCCTCCTCGCCGTCGTCCTCGTCCTCAACGGCAGCTTCGACATCGTCGTCAATGTCGAAGGCGGATTTCCGGCCGGACTTGGCGACGTCGAGAGCTTTGAGTCGGTCGGCGAGAGTGGGCTCAGCAGCGTCGACGTCGAGCTCGCCAGAGTTGACGAGATCCTCGTCATCGGAGGTGGGCTCAGCCTGAGCGTCACCAGATCGGATAGCAGAGGTGGTCTCGCTGTAGCGGGTGGGGAGGGCCTGTGACGAAAGCTGGGGTTAGGTTGAGTGTTTGCGTTTTCAGAACACGTGACACGTACGGCAGAGCCCTCAACAACAGCGCCGTTCAAGAGGCCACCGGTCGACTTCTCGACCTCAACCTTGGCGACCCAAGCTCCCTCCTCGTCGGCAAAGGCCTACAATTACCCGAAATCAGCTTTACCGCCCAAAGAAGCCACCGTCGGGGAGCGACAACAAAACGCACCACCTGATCAAACGTCGGCTTTACGGACGACCTGCACAACCACACCTTTCCACTCTCTCCGAACTTGACCTCGACGACACCCGCGCCCTCTCCGTTCCTCGCAGTGACCTGACTCTCCACCTCCAAAGCGACGATGCCTGCACCCTTGCCCTTCTTCCCCGGGGTTCCTTTCGCAACAGGGATGACGAACGGCAACCTCGCAACTGCGACCTTTCCTTCCACATCGATCGCAGCGAGGACCTGCTCCTCCTCGTCGTTGAGTGGCGAGGAACCAATGGCGAGGGACTGGACTCCAGAGTCGAGTCCGAGGCGGGCGGTGAGGGTCGCGTCGACGCGCTGGGAGGTGGAGGAAGGGACGAGCGACCAGACCTGGACGAAACGGTCGGTTGAAGAGTGGGAGATGAAAGTGAGAGGAGTGGAAGTCGCATCGTCGTCCTCCATCGCCTCATCCGGGGACGCGGACGGCGCAAGGGAGGAACGACCGCTCCACCTCACGAAGGCCTTGTCAACGTGGCCCACGCTACGACCGATCTCGACGGGCTTGAGTTCGCGGACCTTGTCCTTCTTGCTGGAAGTGGCGAGGGAGACGGAGAAGAGGTGGATGGAGAGGTGCGAGAGGAGGATCTGGACGGGGCGCTTCTTGCTGTCGTCGGCGGAGGCTGGGACGGGGAGGTATCGCACCGCAATGTCGTCCCATGCCTTTCCGCCTGCATTCAACCCTTCCCCAATCTTGGCGATCAAAGCACCGGCTTCGAGGTCCCACACACGGACCGAGCCATCAGCGTGCGCTGACCAGAGGTGGCCTGAGGGCGTCGAAGTGCCGACGGGTGAGGAAAGGGCGGTGATGGCGGACGTCGAGGAAGGATGAGAGATGACGGTCGGGGTCGAGTTCGAGCCGGTAGGTGTCCACAGGAGGATCGCGCCGTCCTCCAGGCCGAGCGCGAGGACGAGCTTTGCCTCGTCCGCGACCTTGCCGTCCACGACGGGCTGCTCCGCCGCCGAATCGCTCTTTCTTCTCTTCTTGCCACGCTTGCCCTTGGCCTCCTCCTCACCAGCACTCGCACCGCCAGCGGCCGCCGCAGAGGTGGACGCAGCGGGGGCAGGGATGACGGCCCACGCGAGGCTCGCGACCCTCTTGTCGTCGTCGCCGTCGGCCGCCGAGTTGCTCGCCCATCGACTGAGGCATTTCCCGGTCGTCGCGTCGTACACTCGCAAGGTGTGGGCGTCGGGAGCGCGGTGGAGGTGCGCGTAAAGCAGAGATTTGGACGACGGGGTCGACGGCGAGAACGCGTGCAGGGTGGACGCCTGCGACGCGGGAGTGATGGAAGTTGTGCGTTCGGTCGACTTTGGTGCTACTTTTTTGCCCATGGTGGATCGTCGGCTGGCCGAAGGCGCAAAAGTTGATGCAACAAAAGGTCCAAGAGGCGAGCAGCGCAGAGGTTCACAGCGGCGTCGTCAGGCGCTCGACGATTTTTTTTTGCGCCCCGTGGTCCGCGGATTTGGACACGTGGGGGTCAGGTGGTAAGCAGTTCTGGACAAATAGCTACATTCATAGTGCTCTTGGTATGGGACAGGAACTATGAGAGGCATCGCACATCGTTACTGCACCGACTCGAGCTACATACAGCGACAAGGAGTACGTGGCTATCTCCTCTTTCAAAAACAAACTCACGCCGCATGAGGACCGTACCCTCCAGAATACAAGTGGGAAGACAAAAATTTCAACTTGTACTTATCTTGACCGCAGACGTCGAAATCGGACCGCAAATCTCTCACAGAGTGATCCTTGGACAGACACGTAGTGCGCTCAGAAGGACAAGCCGCGGACTTCTTGGGCCGCCGCTCTGAAAAAAGTCGCGAGCGGCTGTTGACCTCCTCCTCCTCCTCCGGACCATCGCCCGCTCGCTCCGATGAAGCGCCCATCGTCCAGCAACCCAGGCCAGCCTCAGAAACGACGACGAGCGGACCCGTCAGCACCTCTTGAGCCAGCGGACCAGCAAGCCTCGATCCAGTCGTACCTCGTTCGTCCTGTTCCTTCAACCGCTGGCCCCGCGAGCGAGCGAGCTGACGGAGAGAGCGGTGGACGCAGCACCATGCGACAAAGTTGCTCGCGAAAGCTCTGAAAAAGTCAAAGACGTTTGAGCTGCAAAAGCTCGTCAGGAAGCTCAAGTCGGAGAGGTGCGTCGCTCGCCCCTTTGCTCGTGCTCTTTCCAGTGTCTGCGAGCGGAGGAACGGGGACGGGAGCTAACGCGGTGTTTGTTGAGTGTGTATAGAGAACCAAAGGAGGGTGAACTGAATGCTGCTACGGCCGCAGATCTCGAAGCCCAGCTCGAGGCGCTCAAGGTACGCCCCCGTCTTTTTCTTCCCCGTACATTCCCTCCGATTCAGCAGCTCACACGTACCCATTCCCAGGCCCTCTCACTCGACACCCTCCCCCCACACCTCCTCCACACCCGACTGCCCAAGATCCCCTCCCTCCGCCCCATCCTCACCTCCGTCCTCTCGACCCTCACCTCGTCCAAACTCCCCGAACTGGACCCCAAGTCGCCCGCCGGGAAAGCGAGGAACAAGGTCCTGGCGCATAAAGCTGTCAAAGAGGCGTGGGATGAAGTCGCGAGAGCTGTGACCAAGAGGATGGGCGAGGACGTGCCAGAGAGGGTGGTCAAGGAGGAGAAGAAGCCCGCCGTCAAGCTCGTCGCGGCGACGGGTGGTAGTGGGGGAGAGCCAACGAAGGCTGTGGCGAGAGAGGGCGAACCACAGCCGGAGAAAAGGCTGTCGAAGAGGGCTGAGCGAGCAGCGAAGGCTGCTGCTAAGGCTGCTCTTCCGAAGCCCAAGCCGGCGGGCATGGACCCCGGTCGCAAGGCCCTTCTGGAGGCAGTCGCAGCTGGCGAGGTCTCTGACTCGGAGGACGGCGACAGTGAGGAGGGATTCGAGAGCGGCGAAGAGTTGGGAGGGGAGATTGAGAGCGATGATGATGACGACGAGGTGAGGAGGGAGATGGCGAGGTTGGGCGGTGCGGGCGATGCGAGCGATTCAGAGGCGGACTCGGACGACGACGACGGACCGGTGGACGACATCTCCGACATACCCAGCGATGCAGAATCGACATCCTCCTTCCCTGCCGCCAAATCCAAGTCCTCGAAAGGCAAGGCCACCTCGCGGAAGATGGCCACGTCGTCGGCATTCCTTCCCTCGCTCGCGGGTGGATATATCTCGTACTCGGACTCGGATGGCGAGGACGCCCAGTGGGTTAAGGATGCTGAGAAGGGTGAGAAGAAGGAGAGGAAGAACAGGAGGGGACAGAGGGCGAGGCGAGCGTGAGTGTCTTCCTTGTTTTCGTTTGTGTTTCGTTTGGGACCACATCAGCTTACGGTCCGCTCTCTCCTCCTCTGCTCTCCTCGCATCCGCTCAACAGTATCTGGGAGCAAAAATACGGTTCCGGAGCCAAGCACATCGTCGCCACCACCGGTGCCCCCGCCGCCCCCACGAAATCCAAAGCCGCGAAAGCTGCCGCCGCCAAACTCGCCAAAAACCCTTCTCGCGCCACCGCACCCACCCGTCCCGCCTTCAACGCCAACAACGCGAACACGCAACCGATTGTGCCGAGGAAGCCGCCAGCGGTGATTGCGGCTGGGTCGACGGTCGAGAGTGGGATGCATGCCAGTTGGGAGGCTAAGAGGAGGGAGAAGGAGGCGATCGCGAATGCTATGGCTGGTGGTGCTAGCTCGGGGAAGAAGATCAAGTTTGACTAGGTGTATGAGGTCGGAGTTGGGGGTGCGGAATCGAGACATGTTCTTCGTCCTCAAGATGCCATGTACTAGCGAGTGTCAATCTCACGCTTTTTGGTTCGCCTCTCTGCCTCTCAACTTCTCTATAAGTTGCCAGTGTGAGGACCAGCTTTTACTTCAACTTGTGAATAGAGTGGAATAGCACGCTCTCCGGAAAGCGCAAGCGACGATGAAGAAGGGAAAGCGCAAGCGAAATAGAGGAAGGAAACCCTAGACTCGGATTAGTCGGCTGTTGCCAGGAAGGGGAGCGACTCAGCAGCTGCGAGTCGGAAAGTAGATCAGGGGTGGCTTGTGCGTACCGTCGTTGTCCTCCTCCCACGACTCTTTCTCGCCAGGGTTCTCCTCCTGATAGTAATCCGAGTAGTAGCCCTTCTTCTTCAACGTCGTACGAGGGCAGAACAGGTCGATGAGCGGGATCTTGAGGGACTTGATGACGGCCATGCAAGGGACCTCGAGACCGAAACCATATCGAGTCGCTTCACAGCCGATCCAATCCGCACGTTCGGTGAAACCCTCTGCGAAGTTCGAAGGAGTCAGCCTCACCACGTCACCGCATATCATATCGAGAGGGAATGTGAGCTCAGCTTACCGATCTCCCATGTACATCGCTTGGAATCAAACTCGACCTTTCCGTTCGGCTCGTCGGAAGCTTCGGGCCACCAGTCCGATCCGCACTCGGGGAACCTGTTGGGCCTGCCACCCAACTCGAACCCAAACAAGCCCACTCCCTTCGCCTTCCTCTCCGCCGGCCTGAACCAAGGACTCATGATAAACTTGAAAGAAACTGGAACGTCGCTGTACTCTTTCGCCTGCTCGTCGCAGGCCAGCGTGTACTCCATGGTGGAAAAGTGCGCCTCGGCGAGCATACGGGCGTTCTCCTTCGCTTTATCGGTCTTGCCAGACTTGGAGGGCATCATCTCGAGCGTTGGACAAGGAGGTTTGAAGGTACAGATGAGGGTCTTTGGATCGATGCTGTCGAAGAGGAGCGTCGCGGCGGCTTGCTTGGGAGCGTCCTTGCTGCCGAGGAACCAGCGAGGGTCGTCCGTCTGCATCGCGCCTTGAGGAGGGCAGAACGAAGATTGGTAGACCTGTTCAGAAGTACAAAGAAGAGAAAGTATTAAGTTTTGAAGTCATCAGCACGTCCAACTCCAGTGCGACCGGGCACACGCCAAAAGAACACGGACGGACTCACCGAGATGCGCTCGCCCTGCGAGTAGGACGCGACGTACGCCATCCCTCTTGAAGTCTCCTTCACCTTCACGAGCTTGGTCCTCGAGTACTGTTTGACGAGCTTGTCGACGACGAGTCTGCGAAAGTGGCGGTTGACGCCGAGAAGTGGAAGGATCTCGTGGATCGACGGCGACGACGCGAGCTGGTCGAGGATCTGGAGGTGGACGTCGCTGAAGCCCGGCTGGAGCAAGCGGTGCATCGTTGTAGATTGTTTCGTGCGAAAAAGTAGTGTGAAGAAGTGATGAGAAAAAGTGGTAGAAGCGAGAGCCACTGGGAGTGGGGGGCGCGCTCAACCCCCCTGTCGTCGTGCACCGCCCAGCCCAGGCTCAAGGCGAGCCCACGTAAATCAGCGGGCATCGTCTGGCGGAGAGCTTGAACTGATTTCACAATTTAGAAGCTCTCAGTGCCCAGAGCGGGCCATTGAAAGCAATTCGTGATTCTCAGAGTTGAAGGAACCACCTGTCTAGCGATGACGTGGCAAGGACGAGATGCTCGGTCAAGGCTCGGTCGAGTTTCAAAAAGCGTAGGCACATGCCCAGCTATTCACTCAGCTTACGAGCTTCCACTATAACAGCATGTTTGAACGAACAATAAGAGGTGGTATTGCAATCACTCGAGGAAAGCGGACGTTGGATGAGGAAGACAAGAATTGCGAGGATCCGATCTGTGGCGACAAGGAAGGACGATAGGATCAATCCGATTCCGAAACAGAGAGCAGCAAAATATACTCACAAATGGTTAAGAGTCTGTCTCATCGGGGTTTTCTTCTTGACCAAGATGCGAGACGTAGCCCTCTTCTTCCTCAACGTCGTGCGAGGACAGAACAAGTCGATGAGCGGAACCTTGAGCGCCTTGATCACAACGGTGCAGGGAACTTCATCAAGATACAGCGTATTCCTGGGCCCGCTGCTCAGAGTATCCTCGCGCTCGGTGTAGCCTTCTGTGGGTTTCCGAGATCCCCAGCGTACCACGTCAGCCAATGCGACCTCCCCAAAACGCAGGACTTGACTGACCGATCTCCCATCCGAAAGGCCCGCCCCCAAAGCTCAGAACCCCATTCTGGGCGCTGGAAGCCTTGGGCAACCAACCCGCTCCACACACCGGAAACCTTTCAGGCCTCCCACCCAGCTCCAATCCAAACAAGCCCGCGCCCTTCTCCCCTCTCACAGCGGGCCTGAACCACGTACTCGGAACGAACGTGAAAGTCTTCCCAATCAGTTCGGGATACGAGGTCCCATTGTGATGCAAGTACAGGCGGTAGTGAACGGTCGAAAGATTTTTCGCGAGGTCCTCAGGGTCCGTCGTGTCGCTGCGATCGGTCGGCATCACCTCGGCGGTGGGTTGAGGAGGCTTGAAAGTGCAGACGAGCGTTTTGAAATCAATGCTGTCGAAGAGGAGCGTCACGTCGGCTTGCCAGGGAGCTTCGTCAGACTTGGACCCGACGAGCCAGCGCGGATCGTCCTTCTGCTGTAGTCCTTCGTCAGGCCAGAACTCAGATTCGTAGATCTAATCCAAAGCGTACAATGGTCGGAAGAAATCGAGTCAGTAAACTTCAGCTCGTCCTTATTCGCACTCGAGAACACGAACCTCGATGCGAGCGCCGCCAGTGTACTTCGCGAAGTAGCGTGGACCGCCCAAACGAGCCACCTCCGTGAGCTTGGTCTTTGAGTATTGCTTGACGAGCTTGTCGACGACGAGTCTGCGAAAGTGGCGGTTGACGCCGAGAAGTGGAAGGATCTCGTGGATCGACGGCGACGCTGCGAGGCAGTCGAGGATGTCGAGGTGCAGCTCTTCAAAGCCTAGGAAAAAGCGGTGCATCGGTCGTTGAGCTTTTTTGGACAAAAAGAAGTGGATCAAGTGGTGGGAGAAGGACGAAAGTGAAGTGGCACGGTGGGACCGGAGCGCGCTCATCACCTGTCGAGCGCAGCGCTGGAGGGAGAGCCTACACGTGGCGCGTTTACTTGGGCCACTCCACATCATCCCTCCCCAGAAATGCAAATTGTATGCGATAAAACCAAGATGGTTGCAGTTGTAATACAAAAAGAGAGCCAAAGAAGGACAATGTGTGACTACGACTGAAGATGAAAAAAATAAGAACGAAACACGATGATAAAAAACAGCTTGTAAGCACACGTCTCCCCAACCCCAACCCGATCAAAGCACCAAAGGCGTCATCGGCAACGACCCAACCCTCCCCCCAAACGCGCTCCGATCCGGCGACAGACTCATCGCCTCAAACGACTTGCTGAACACCTCATCGTCCTCCTCATCCGCCTTCGAGACGCCGGGCACCGCCAGTCCACCGGCACGGGCATAGAACGCCTCATCCTCCGTGTCCGTATCGGACTCACTACTCGAATCGTAGTCGTCGTCCGTATCCTCCGAAGAAGCTTCCGACGCGCTTCCGTCCTCGCTCTCCCAGGTGCGGTAGATGTTGTCGATGTACAGCGACGAGAGAGGGAGCTTGAAAGGGTCGAAAGGGAAGAACGAGTCCATCTCCTCTGCGACTAGGAGTTGACGGGGAAGTTGAGCGGTAGCGGAGGACGAGAGGGTCGCGCGGGGTGCGGAGGTGCCAGAGGAGGGAGGGAGGGGGAAGGACTCGCGGGCCGAGCTGCGACGGTTGGCGTCGATGATGGCGTAGCAGTAGAGAAAGTTGGTCTTGTGGGCGATCGAAGCGAATTGGGTGACAACGGGTTGAGCGCAGACCTGAGGATCAGGAGAAGGAGTGAGCACAAAGATCTCGGCTAGAGGGGAAGAAAAGGAACGCACCTTGAGAGGATTGAAAGACGAGCTAATCGTCTTCTTGACCGTCTCAAGTCCCATCATCCACCGTCTCCCCGTCTCCAACCCAACAATCTCGTCTTCGTCGCCTTCATCGTCCACCAGATCCTTCCACCTAAAGCAGAAGATATAGAACACCGCCTGCGCGACCGCGTAGAACACCGGCAGGTGTTGACTCCCAGTCTCGCTCCCACTGGCATGATCCTCCATCTGGTTCTCAAGGAACGTGCAGAGGTGACGAACGACCTTGCGGGTCATGCTGGCGTCGATGAAAGTCGCGCGACTGACGAACGAGGCGACGTATCCTGCCGCGGCGACACGAGTGACGGCTGGTGCTTCAAGCTCGAAGAGAGCACGACCGAGGAGGACGCCGATGAAGTGGTCCGACGAGGAGTAGTTGAGAGAGCAGAGGTAGAAGAGGATGAACTGGGTGTTGCGCGTCTTGAACGTGCGGAGGAGGGTGCGGTCGAAGATGTCGAGGACGGTGCGGAAGAGCGAGAGGCGTCGTTCGATAGCTTCGGGCGTTGCTGGAACCTCGGGCGTCGGCGTCGTCTCCTCCTTGTTTCCGTTGGCTTTGACGCCGGCGTCGTTCTCCCGCTTCGCCGCTTCCTCTGGCGAGATGGGGACGAGCGCATGCGCGACGGCGAGGTGGTCCAACACGACTTTGAGAATCGCGTCGAGCTTCCTTCTGTTCTCGAGAATCTTGCGGATCGCCGCTTCCGTCAAAGCACCATCCCCCTTGGTCTTTCTCGCTGCCTCGTCGTCGCTCACTGGGTCCGGCTCGTCGTCGGAATCCAAGTCGTCCAAATCAAACTCCCCGTCATCATCATCGTCGTCGTCGCTCGAATCGTCGTCGTCGTCCTCCGCCGTCGGGCGATCCACCAACTCCTTGACACCCAACACCTTCTCCTCCTCCATCCCCTCCTCGACCTCCTCCCAATCCTCCGGGTCGCCCTGGATCTCGACATCAATGTTCAACGCACGCTCAATGACGAGCGTCAAAACGTCTTCCGAGAGTGCCGGGCAGTACTCGGTGAGTGAGAGGAGGTTGTCGATGTAGCAGATCTGGGCGGTGCGGTTGTCGCGCTTCGAGGGAAAGTGGGCGGTGAGGAGGGGCGAGAGCGTTGGTGAAAGGGTCGGGACGAGAGAGATGAGCATGCGAAGGAGGGTGTGAAGGCGGCCGTAGAGAGTCCGTCGAGTGATGAGGGGCATCGAGGCGGGGGAACCGGTGGTGTAGTTGGATCCTGGAGCAAGGTACAAGGGGTTTCAGCTGCCTGCTCCCTTGTGGCGCATCGCACCTCGTGAAACTGCGAGAGGGCAGGAATAAAGACGCACGGTATCTGAAACCCTTGACACATCTCTGCAAGACTGATCGCAACCATTCTGCCCTGGCACTAACGAGCGCGCCGAGGAAGCGCACGTATGCGCTCACGAAGCTGTCCTCCATCGTGGCCCACGGCAAGTCGATGATCGTCTCGACGAGGGGAGCATGCGACTTGTCGAGCTTGGAGACGACGTGGGTGAGGGCATCGAGCCAGACGCGGAGCTGGGCGGTGGATGGCGAGGCAGAGTTCGAGTTGAGGGTCGAGGTGGAGGCGGACATGGACGGGATGAGGGAGCGGAATTGCGCGACAAGCTCGTCGTAGCGCTCGTGTCGCCATTCCGCCCTCATCCCGTCCATGTCGCCTCCACCTCGACCCTCAACTCGAAACTCTGCCTCCATCCACCGCCAAGCTCGCGTCTGGCTCGATGCATAACCCACGTCGTCTCCAAGCTCGACAAGTCGCATGCCCTCGTCGAGACGATCATCGACTTGCCGTGGGCCACGATGGAGGACAGCTTCGTGAGCGCATACGTGCGCTTCCTCGGCGCGCTCGTTAGTGCCAGGGCAGAATGGTTGCGATCAGTCTTGCAGAGATGTGTCAAGGGTTTCAGATACCGTGCGTCTTTATTCCCTCTCGCAGTTTCACGAGGTGCGATGCGCCACAAGGGAGCAGGCAGCTGAAACCCCTTGTACCTTGCTCCAGGATCCAACTACACCACCGGTTCCCCGCCTCGATGCCCTCATCACTCGACGGACTCTCTACGGCCGCCTTCACACCTCCTTCGCATCATCTCTCTCGTCCCGACCCTTTCACCAACGCTCTCGCCCCTCCTCACGCCCACTTTCCCTCGAAGCGCGACAACCGCACCGCCCAGATCTGCTACATCGACAACCTCCTCTCACTCACCGAGTACTGCCCGGCACTCTCGGAAGACGTTTTGACGCTCGTCATTGAGCGTGCGTTGAACATTGATGTCGAGATCCAGGGCGACCCGGAGGATTGGGGGAGGTCGAGGAGGGGATGGAGGAGGAGAAGGTGTTGGGTGTCAAGGAGTTGGTGGATCGCCCGACGGCGGAGGACGACGACGACGATTCGAGCGACGACGACGATGATGATGACGGGGAGTTTGATTTGGACGACTTGGATTCCGACGACGAGCCGGACCAGTGAGCGACGACGAGGCAGCGAGAAAGACCAAGGGGGATGGTGCTTTGACGGAAGCGGCGATCCGCAAGATTCTCGAGAACAGAAGGAAGCTCGACGCGATTCTCAAAGTCGTGTTGGACCACCTCGCCGTCGCGCATGCGCTCGTCCCCATCTCGCCAGAGGAAGCGGCGAAGCGGGAGAACGACGCCGGCGTCAAAGCCAACGGAAACAAGGAGGAGACGACGCCGACGCCCGAGGTTCCAGCAACGCCCGAAGCTATCGAACGACGCCTCTCGCTCTTCCGCACCGTCCTCGACATCTTCGACCGCACCTCCTCCGCACGTTCAAGACGCGCAACACCCAGTTCATCCTCTTCTACCTGCTCTCTCAACTACTCCTCGTCGGACCACTTCATCGGCGTCCTCCTCGGTCGTGCTCTCTTCGAGCTTGAAGCACCAGCCGTCACTCGTGTCGCCGCGGCAGGATACGTCGCCTCGTTCGTCAGTCGCGCGACTTTCATCGACGCCAGCATGACCCGCAAGGTCGTTCGTCACCTCTGCACGTTCTTGAGAACCAGATGGAGGATCATGCCAGTGGGAGCGAGACGGGAGTCACACCTGCCGGTGTTCTACGCGGTCGCGCAGGCGGTGTTCTATATCTTCTGCTTTAGGTGGAAGGATCTGGTGGACGATGAAGGCGACGAAGACGAGATTGTTGGGTTGGAGACGGGGAGACGGTGGATGATGGGACTTGAGACGGTCAAGAAGACGATTAGCTCGTTTCAATCCTCTCAAGGTGCGTTCCTTTTCTTCCCCTCTAGCCGAGATCTTTGTGCTCACTCCTTCTCCTGATCCTCAGGTCTGCGCTCAACCCGTTGTCACCCAATTCGCTTCGATCGCCCACAAGACCAACTTTCTCTACTGCTACGCCATCATCGACGCCAACCGTCGCAGCTCGGCCCGCGAGTCCTTCCCCTCCCTCCCTCCTCTGGCACTCCGCACCCGCGCGACCCTCTCGTCCTCCGCTACCGCTCAACTTCCCCGTCAACTCCTAGTCGCAGAGGAGATGGACTCGTTCTTCCCTTTCGACCCTTTCAAGCTCCCTCTCTCGTCGCTGTACATCGACAACATCTACCGCACCTGGGAGAGCGAGGACGGAAGCGCGTCGGAAGCTTCTTCGGAGGATACGGACGACGACTACGATTCGAGTAGTCCGATACGGACACGGAGGATGAGGCGTTCTATGCCGTGCCGGTGGACTGGCGGTGCCCGGCGTCTCGAAGGCGGATGAGGAGGACGATGAGGTGTTCAGCAAGTCGTTTGAGGCGATGAGTCTGTCGCCGGATCGGAGCGCGTTTGGGGGGAGGGTTGGGTCGTTGCCGATGACGCCTTTGGTGCTTTGATCGGGTTGGGGTTGGGGAGACGTGTGCTTACAAGCTGTTTTTTATCATCGTGTTTCGTTCTTATTTTTTTCATCTTCAGTCGTAGTCACACATTGTCCTTCTTTGGCTCTCTTTTGTATTACAACTGCAACCATCTTGGTTTGATTCGGCATACAATTTGCATTTCTGGGGAGGGATGATGTGGAGTGGCCCAATGTAAACGCGCCACGTGTAGGCTCTCCTCCAGCGCTGCGCTCGACAGGTGATGAGCGCGCTCCGGTCCCACCGTGCCACTTTCAACTTTCAGTCCTTCTCCCACCACTTGATCCACTTCTTTTTGTCCAAAAAAGCTCAACGACCGATGCACCGCTTTTTCCTAGGCTTTGAGAGCTGCAACCTCGACATCCTCGACTGCCTCGCAGCGTCGCCGTCGATCCACGAGATCCTTCCACTTCTCGGCGTCAACCGCCACTTTCGCAGACTCGTCGTCGACAAGCTCGTCAAGCAATACTCACAGACCAAGCTCACGGAAGGTGGCTCGTTTGGGCGGTCCACGCTACTTCGCGAAGTACACTGGCGGCGGCTCGCATCGAGGTTCGTGTTCTCGAGTGCGAATAAGGACGAGCTGAAGTTTACTGACTCGATTTCTTCCGACCATTGTACGCTTTGGATAGATCTACGAATCTGAGTTCTGGCCTGACGAAGGACTACAGCAGAGGACGGATCCGCGCTGGCTCGTCGGGTTCCAAGTCTGACGAAGCTCCCTGGCAAGCCGACGTGACGCTCCTCTTCGACAGCATTGATTTCAAAACGCTCGTCTGCACTTTCAAGCCTCCTCAACCCACCGCCGAGGTGATGCCGACCGATCGCAGCGACACGACGGACCCTGAGGACCTCGCGAAAAATCTTTCGACCGTTCACTACCGCCTGTACTTGCATCACAATGGGACCTCGTATCCCGAACTGATTGGGAAGACTTTCACGTTCGTTCCGAGTACGTGGTTCAGGCCCGCTGTGAGAGGGGAGAAGGGCGCGGGCTTGTTTGGATTGGAGCTGGGTGGGAGGCCTGAAAGGTTTCCGGTGTGTGGAGCGGGTTGGTTGCCCAAGGCTTCCAGCGCCCAGAATGGGGTTCTGAGCTTTGGGGGGGGCCTTTCGGATGGGAGATCGGTCAGTCAAGTCCTGCGTTTTGGGGAGGTCGCATTGGCTGACGTGGTACGCTGGGGATCTCGGAAACCCACAGAAGGCTACACCGAGCGCGAGGATACTCTGAGCAGCGGGCCCAGGAATACGCTGTATCTTGATGAAGTTCCCTGCACCGTTGTGATCAAGGCGCTCAAGGTTCCGCTCATCGACTTGTTCTGTCCTCGCACGACGTTGAGGAAGAAGAGGGCTACGTCTCGCATCTTGGTCAAGAAGAAAACCCCGATGAGACAGACTCTTAACCATTTGTGAGTATATTTTGCTGCTCTCTGTTCGGAATCGGATTGATCCTATCGTCCTTCCTTGTCGCCACAGATCGGATCCTCGCAATTCTTGTCTTCCTCATCAACGTCCGCTTTCCTCGAGTGATTGCAATACCACCTCTTATTGTTCGTTCAAACATGCTGTTATAGTGGAAGCTCGTAAGCTGAGTGAATAGCTGGGCATGTGCCTACGCTTTTTGAAACTCGACCGAGCCTTGACCGAGCATCTCGTCCTTGCCACGTCATCGCTAGACAGGTGGTTCCTTCAACTCTGAGAATCACGAATTGCTTTCAATGGCCCGCTCTGGGCACTGAGAGTCTAAATTGTGAAATCAGTTCAAGCTCTCCGCCAGACGATGCCCGCTGATTTACGTGGGCTCGCCTTGAGCCTGGGCTGGGCGGTGCACGACGACAGGGGGGTTGAGCGCGCCCCCCACTCCCAGTGGCTCTCGCTTCTACCACTTTTTCTCATCACTTCTTCACACTACTTTTTCGCACGAAACAATCTACAACGATGCACCGCTTGCTCCAGCCGGGCTTCAGCGACGTCCACCTCCAGATCCTCGACCAGCTCGCGTCGTCGCCGTCGATCCACGAGATCCTTCCACTTCTCGGCGTCAACCGCCACTTTCGCAGACTCGTCGTCGACAAGCTCGTCAAACAGTACTCGAGGACCAAGCTCGTGAAGGTGAAGGAGACTTCAAGAGGGATGGCGTACGTCGCGTCCTACTCGCAGGGCGAGCGCATCTCGGTGAGTCCGTCCGTGTTCTTTTGGCGTGTGCCCGGTCGCACTGGAGTTGGACGTGCTGATGACTTCAAAACTTAATACTTTCTCTTCTTTGTACTTCTGAACAGGTCTACCAATCGTTCTGCCCTCTCAAGGCGCGATGCAGACGGACGACCCTCGCTGGTCCTCGGCAGCAAGGACGCTCCCAAGCAAGCCGCCGCGACGCTCCTCTTCGACAGCATCGATCCAAAGACCCTCATCTGTACCTTCAAACCTCCTTGTCCAACGCTCGAGATGATGCCCTCCAAGTCTGGCAAGACCGATAAAGCGAAGGAGAACGCCCGTATGCTCGCCGAGGCGCACTTTCCACCATGGAGTACACGCTGGCCTGCGACGAGCAGGCGAAAGAGTACAGCGACGTTCCAGTTTCTTTCAAGTTTATCATGAGTCCTTGGTTCAGGCCGGCGGAGAGGAAGGCGAAGGGAGTGGGCTTGTTTGGGTTCGAGTTGGGTGGCAGGCCAACAGGTTCCCCGAGTGCGGATCGGACTGGTGGCCCGAAGCTTCCGACGAGCCGAACGGAAAGGTCGAGTTTGATTCCAAGCGATGTACATGGGAGATCGGTAAGCTGAGCTCACATTCCCTCTCGATATGATATGCGGTGACGTGGTGAGGCTGACTCCTTCGAACTTCGCAGAGGGTTTCACCGAACGTGCGGATTGGATCGGCTGTGAAGCGATCGATATGGTTTCGGTCTCGAGGTCCCTTGCATGGCCGTCATCAAGTCCCTCAAGATCCCGCTCATCGACCTGTTCTGCCCTCGTACGACGTTGAAGAAGAAGGGCTACTACTCGGATTACTATCAGGAGGAGAACCCTGGCGAGAAAGAGTCGTGGGGAGGAGGACAACGACGGTACGCAAAGCCACCCTGATCTACTTTCCGACTCGCAGCTGCTGAGTCGCTCCCCTTCCTGGCAACAGCCGACTAATCCGAGTCTAGGGTTTCCTTCCTCTATTTCGCTTGCGCTTTCCCTTCTTCATCGTCGCTTGCGCTTTCCGGAGAGCGTGCTATTCCACTCTATTCACAAGTTGAAGTAAAAGCGGTCCTCACACTGGCAACTTATAGAGAAGTTGAGAGCAGAGAGGCGAACCAAAAGCGTGAGATTGACACTCGCTAGTACATGGCATCTTGAGGACGAAGAACATGTCTCGATTCCGCACCCCCAACTCCGACCTCATACACCTAGTCAAACTTGATCTTTTCCCGAGCTAGCACCACCAGCCATAGCATTCGCGATCGCCTCCTTCTCCCTCCTCTTAGCCTCCCAACTGGCATGCATCCACTCTCGACCGTCGACCCAGCCGCAATCACCGCTGGCGGCTTCCTCGGCACAATCGGTTGCGTGTTCGCGTTGTTGGCGTTGAAGGCGGGACGGGTGGGTGCGGTGGCGCGAGAAGGGTTTTGGCGAGTTTGGCGGCAGCACTTTCGCGGCTTTGGTTTTCGTGGGGGCGGCGGGGGCACCGGTGGTGGCGACGATGTGCTTGGCTCCGGAACCGTATTTTTGCTCCCAGATACTGTTGAGCGGATGCGAGAGAGAGCAGAGGAGGAGGAGAGCGGACCGTAAGCTGATGTGGTCCCAAAACGAAAACAAACAACGAACAAGGAAGACACTCACGCTCGCCTCGCCCTCTGTCCCCTCCTGTTCTTCCTCTCCTTCTTCTCACCCTTCTCAGCATCCTTAACCCACTGGGCGTCCTCCTCCGAGTCCGAGTACGAGATATATCCACCCGCGAGCGAGGGAAGGAATGCCGACGAACGTGGCCATCTTCCGCGAGGTGGCTTGCCTT